>CATIWF010252433.1:0-18557 GCA_949630135.1 Balakata baccata | reverse complement strand
ATTGGATAACCTACCACCAACCTATGTTTACTATGCTAAGCTGTTTTCATTGCCCTAAATTAGGCTTTAGTTAGGTCCTCCATATATAAATTTATTATCGTATCACTAATTTCACTATCTTTGCATCCATAGTTATGGTTGTCTAATTAATTGAAACTATACTTGAGAACACCCACACAGTTAATACACTTAATTAAACAATTTAATTACTAATTACATTCTTAAGACACATATAAAACAAAAATTACAATCAGTTTAGTATGATTAATATATATGGCTCATCTAATTAACCTCAAAGAGCACATAATTAGGAGAAGAAGCCACTAATTAAGTGGTGAATTGTTCTAATTAGGAGTTAGGAGACTATTGAACATTTCGAAAATGTACCATTATGTACAGACCATAACTTTAATTAACGAGTAGTGCTACAAATATTTTCTTATACCATTCTCACAATACATTTTTAATGCAAAAATGACATGTATTTTTTTTTTTATAAAATACTAATTTTTATTATAAAAATATTGATTTTTTGTAAATAAAAAAAGGATTATTTTTACATTGAAAATGTATGACGGGAATTGTATAAGGAAATATTTGTATCATTCCTCTTAATTAAGAATCCTCCTACAATACACTAGATTTATTGAATATTTATAATCCTTAAATTATTTGTTTTCAATTATGACCATTAGATTAGATAATCAATAACATATTGAATACATTAATTAATTTAAATAAATTAACTTTTCTAGAGGTTCATCAATGCACTAGGTTTATTATAGCAAAAGCCCTTAATTAATATACTCCTCCGTCACGTGTTTTAAAATTTTTACGTAATAATTAAATGTGTTCGATCAATACTATATAAAAATTTTGTATTTGATATTGTTAAATTAATAAGGGTTGTACTACCAATTAACTTAATTTAAATATAATAAATTAAAATTGATTAATAATAAACTATTATATAAGTAATTTATTCTATTACAAAATTGTATTTTAAACATTCAGTGGAGGTACGAAATTTTATTACATAAATTTTAATTTATTTCAAAATAATTTTTTAACTTGAAAAAAATTACACAGAAGTGGAAATTCCCATGGAGTGAGGATGGAAATAAATCTGTCCTCATCAATACGGTGGAGAGAAAAACAGAAATTTCCTGCTACAGTGAGGATGGGGATCATCCCTCACCCCATCCCATTGCCAAGCCTAGTCCTTACTTAGATAAATGTTATGTACTTAGAGACGGAGACTAGGAGCCGTCACGGGCTGGTCCAGTTTGAGAAATGGACCAAAACCGATCAAATCAAAAAATTGGACTTGAATCGATTCTTAACTATAGAAAGCTGATTCCAGACTGATTCCCTTCTAATTAAACTGTAAATGCCGCTTCATAAACTAGAACTGGCAGTTAATGATTTTGAACCGTTAATTTAAAAATATATATTAATAAAAATTATATATAAATATTTTAATGTGCATAAAATATATATTTAATGTCCAAATTATTTTTTATTTTGTGTTTAAATGATGGATACAATTTTTAAATTAAAGATATACATAATTAATATATATATATATATGTATATATATATATATATATATTGGAACCTACCAAACCAGTAGGTTCCAAATCAGTCCGAAACCATCCTTATGACGGTTTAGGGCCAATTCCACTTAAATAAAACTATGAATCGGAATTGCCGGTTTATCTAACTTTTCTTCTGTAAAAGTTCCTAATTTGAATTATTTTTGTAACCTAAGGAACATTTTTCCCCATTTTAGAAGTTGAATTAAGCATTGAAGCCCACATGCTTCAGAGGCGTGGATTTAGCAAAGATTGCTCTTCCTCACATGCCTTGCAAAAGCATGGAACCTTCCACATCTCATTAAATTGTTCTTTGCTAGTCTCATTTTTTTATATAAATTTAAAAGAGACCAGTTGATTTATATCTATATTTTATTTGTTTTGATAATTACAAATTTATCTTTATTATAAAATATCTTTAAATTAATTTTAAATTAGTTTCTTCTAAATTGTAAGCTTTTTTTTTTTTCTCTATATGAGATTACTTCTCACAACAATCTAAATATTCAGTGCCTTTAACTAATATCTATATTCGTAATATTATTCACATACTTAGCTACATAAATACCTCAATTGAATATGTTAAAAATTGACAAATTAGTTAAATTAAGAAAATCTAAATATTTTTTGCGAAATTCATCTTTTTTTTTACTATTGAGTGCTCTTATTTTTGTTAAGTTACATTAATCCCTTTAATTGATTATTATTTTTTATTCACTTTTTCTTTTTGGATTTAGACACTTTCTTTATTTGATCGTCGGTCAAGGGGAGTTGGAATCAAGGTGGAATTGGAAAATTAATAGAGTTTATAATGATTTAGATAATTATATACTTTTAAGCTAATTTTTGGAAATAGTTAGGTTTAAGTTTATATTCCTAACGAATTTTATATAGTATCAAAGTCATAGTCTAAAAGCAGTACAATCTATTATACTTTCATATTTTAGGTGACCCTTTGTTGTGTTGTACCCCACAACAAGCGTAGGTGTAAGAGAAAATTAATTGTGTTGGATTCTACATCGTGTGGGATTAGAAAATTAATTGGTAAATTTCACACATATTATTCTAATTATATAACTCGTAACAATTTTGTATTTGAAAAATTATTTGTAATACAAAAATATTTAAATTATGTAAATCGTAACAATTCAGTACCTCAAAAATTATTTGTAATACAAAAATATCTCAATTTTTATTTTTTAACTAAATAGTACTTTTTTCTTTAACTGTTAGTCGCTCTAACATAAGTGTTATATGAAATATTCACATCAAATAGATTTAAAAAAATAAAATTAACTATAATATCCACATCAGATAAATTTCAACTTTACTGACCGGATATTATAATTAATAATTTTATTTTTATTAAAATTTATCTGGATATTTCATGTCATATTTCTATTAAAGAAATTAAGAGGGTATTTGGGAGTGCTGTTGAGTGTTCCAAAATTAGATTTTGAATTTTTTTTATTTAATTGACTATTTTTTTTAATTTTTTATGAATTGTTTTTTTTTCAAATCTGTTTCTGAAAAAAAAACATATACGTGTCTACCAAAACCAGTTTTCAAAACTTAAAAAGGTTAAAAATACAAAAAAAATTCCGAAAAGCTTTTTTTCCAAGTACAATACTAAACGAGCTCTAATAGCTGCAAACAAAAGTACTATTTAGTTACAAAATAAAAGTTGAGGTACTTTTATATTGCAAATAATCTTTGAGATACTGAGTTATTACAATTTACATAATTGAAATACTTTTGTATTATGAATAATTTTTGGGATACTAAGTTGTTACATTTTATATAATTGAGGTATCAGCGTAATTTACCAAAATTAATAGAGTTTATAATAATTTAGATAATTTTCTACATTTAAGTTAGATTTTGGAAAGAGTTAAGTCCAAATCTATTTAACTACCGAATTTTACAATGAATGATTTTATTTATATTTTTATTTATAAAAATTGTAGAGAATTTTGACTTTTAGTCTCTCCGTCACTATTTATCAATCTTAATGAAAATTTAGCACTTTTTAAGGTGCGTAAGGAAATGGTTACCTTTCTGTAATGTAGTCTACATTCAGTCTACTGAGTCTCTTAATTTGAGTCTCTTAATCAACCTAAAAGAGAAACATCTTTCTTCAATTATTTTATATTTGTTTTAATACAATCTTAAGTTATAACATATATAAATCATCCTTCGTACACTCCCCTCTCTCATTTGCGTACTTAATATGTGCCTAGAGATTGAGACTCACTTTCCTTCTACCAAAATCAATTAAAAGTTCCTAATTTCAACCATTTTTTGCTATACCTAAGAAAGCCTTTTTTTTTTTTTTTTCCTGATTTAGACATTCAATTCAAGTACATGCATGCTTCAAAGGCTTGGATTTAGCAAAAATTGTCTTCTTTCTCACATGCCTTAAGAGCATTGAACTTTCCACCAAGGCAGCCATTTACACTTGTCAAATTTTCAGTTTTTTTTTTTTTTTAGAATTTAAAACAGACACATAAATCCCATTATTCAATTTATAAAAATAAGTGAAGTCTTTAGTTCGAATAATAAGAATAAACCTAACTTTTGACCAATTGGATAATATAAAATTCATTTGGCCAAAAATTTATTTCAAACACTTTCAATTTTCATGTATTGTCTAAAGTGTCCTGGTCCGTGGATTCACCAACTCCCGTATCTCCTAAAATATCATTAAAAAAATTTTATTGCACATATTCAACGTAATCTTCGGATTTTAGGCTCAAAAATTCAGTATTATGATATGAAAATTTCTTTTTTTTTTTTTTGGTCTATGGGAAATCCTGAGACCTTATTGAAAGGCGAATCAAGCTTTTTATGCTACTAGCATATGTCCTAGACTGAAAATTTCTTTTATTACTTATAGTTTATAAATCTTTCGAAAATACAACAACAATATTATTATTATTATTATTATTATTATTATTATTTAAATATTTCATGTTTATAGTTTCTCGTATTTTACATCTTATTTTTGAGAAATTTTTAAATAGATTATGCCTATTGTGTTATCCACCTACTAATTCAATCATTTATTGACATGTATGCATATTATATTCACATCAAGTAATAAAAATAAATCAATTAAACATATTTTAATAAATAATTAAATTAGTTTATAAATAATATGATATACCGTATTTATCTAAACATTTTTTTTTTAATTGAGTCGTTTTGAAACATGGACCAGTGGCGCCCTTTACAGAAGTAAAAGCCCCAAAGAAAAAATTAAAATATTAATTAAAACAAATGGGCCTAAGCTACTTATAATAATAGCATGCATGAATCTCATGGCTGATCTATTATATTACCAGTAAATTCTAGCTAGCTCAGTTATATTAGTCCGGTGACTGAAATTTGAGTTTAAATTTTCAGTTAGATTCTTTATAAAAAAAAAATGCTAACAACAATTTATTTTTAATATTATTTTTGAATACTTGTTTCATAGTCGGTCACATCATCTAATTTATTTTATTAAATAAAATAGCATTTATATATCCAAATTTTAATGATATGAACCAATTATAGAGTAAATATTCACACACAAAAAAATATTGAATAGCATTTTTTGTTATATTATTGTAAAAATTTAAAAATTTTACAAACTTATATAACTATTCAATGTTTTAAAAAAACTACAAAATGATGAATTAAATTTATAATCCCATAGAAATGCATGCAATGTAGTGCTTAATTTGTGTGAGAAAAACATAACTAAAAAAACAAAATTGATTTGGCTTCATATACTATATGGTACATAATGCAAAAAATACAATCCTGAATTTTTTTCTCACATAATAACAAACAGTGATCTGCTTGTAACATATAAAATGGCATCTTGTTCTGTTGTTAAGATGTATTCAACTGAGGGAGGTTTTCTATTTCATTTCAACATGAATCACATTGCCATATTTCAAGTACAATCACTCCAAAAAAAAAAAAGTACACTAAGAGGAAAAATCCAAAAAAAGAATTAACCCCCGAAATCCACTGTGATTCTTTTGTGATTTCTGAGCCAATTTTTGCCACACATTTTAATACATATTCAAATTTTTCTTATATAAATATTTATTTAGTAATATTCTCTTCTCTCTTAATTAGAGTTTTTGAATTCAAATTCGGTATAGAGCGTTTTTCTCTTTTAATGAAACGTAGTTGATCCGAATCCAAATTACTAAAGTCTGGATAATAAAATAATATATTTTGCTTAATGTGTGTGATCTATAAAAAGGTAACAACTAGGGGAGGAATCACCTGTACGAGGTTAATATATGCCAAAGCTAAAAAATTTTCTTTTTGTTTCATCTGTGACCTCTTTCTATATATAGTGATATCATAGATCAGCACAAGGTGGGTTTTCATAATAATTAATTAAGAATAATTGAGATTGTGTAATCTGCAGGTTACAGAGCTTGGAGTTATACGAAATTGAAGTATAAAAAAAAAACTAGCAGTTCTAAGAATCTGTAATTTTTATCAAATCATGGCTGGGAATGAATCTTTGCAGTCAGCAGCTGATGAGAGAAAATGGAAGCTGCCTCTCCTAGTTTTCTTTAGAGATGCAAGGTATACTTTCATACATATAATTATATACATTTTCATTAGAGAATTAAAAGTTTTCCAATACGAAAAATGGGCATCGATGATCTCCTTGAAATTCCATTTGCAGACTGGTTTTCAAGATGGATGAACTTGGTTTGGAGATACTAAGGATTGCAGTCCCTGCTGCCATGGCCTTAGCTGCTGATCCCATTGCTTCCTTGATCGACACCGCATTCATTGGCCACTTAGGTTGGTTAGCTAGCAAGAGTACTGCATTTTTAATCATCTAAGATATTTCACATCGGCTGGTTATCAGATATAAGTGGTCGTTACAATGGCTTGAACAGATCTCCTCACTTCACTAGTTTTTGGGAGCCAGTGAGATCCAAGTCTCATTTATCAACAGTGTTTGCCCGTTTAACAATCACACACAGAGATTTAACAATGTACTCTTGCACTTTCAGTCCACATAATAAGATTGATTCTCCTAGACCGAACCTCGTTAAAACTCTGTCTTTGTGTGATTTTTTCGTGTTTGTTTTTCTCTTCTATATTGTTGTTAAATATATAACAAACAGTTAATATATTAAAGATCAATTTGGCCCGAACGGATACAGGACCGGTGGAGATAGCTGCTGTGGGGGTTTCCATTGCCATATTCAATCAAGCATCAAAGGTTACCATATTCCCTTTGGTGAGCATAACAACTTCATTTGTAGCAGAAGAAGATACTGTTCAAAGGATGAACAATGAACCACAAGATGAGAAGGAATTGGGCAAGATTAATTCAGCTAAATGTGATCTAACCAAAGAGTTAGAGCCAAAAGCAGAAGATGCCAAGTTGGACAATATAGAGAAAGGATCAGGAACTGATGACACTCAAAAGGAAGATTCAATGCCAGTGACTGGTATATACTTCATCATCTTAATTAGCCTCTTGTTCATGTGTGCGTGTGTTTGATGTTTTTGAATTGATTAGATTGCAAGGCAACAGTGAGCAAATCTCCAAGTTTTGCTGATGGGAAAGTTACAAAAGAGACAAAACCAAACAGTAATAAGGGAAGAAAACATATCCCTTCAGCATCAACAGCACTAGTTGTTGGAGCAATTCTTGGTCTTGTGCAAGCTATCTTCCTCATTTTCTGTGCTAAAACTCTCCTCAGTATCATGGGTGTGAAATCTGTAAGTATCTTGGCTTCTTGAATTAGTCCTGTAATTATTTCTCTTTCTTTCCCTACTATAGATAATGTGATGTTGAATGGAACAGGGTTCCCCAATGCTAACGCCAGCCAGGAAGTACTTGACATTAAGAGCACTAGGTTCTCCTGCAGTCCTTTTGTCACTGGCAATGCAAGGGGTGTTTAGAGGTTTTAAAGATACAAAAACTCCATTATATGCTACTGGTGAGACACATTTTCTTTTGATTTCTTAGCACCCATTAATTATTTCTTCCTCTTGAGCCTAAAATTAATTGATTTTCAATGAATAGCTGCCGGAGACTTAACAAATATCGTCTTGGATCCCATATTTATCTTTGTGTGCCGGATGGGGGTAAGCGGTGCAGCCATTGCCCACGTCCTTTCGCAGTAAGTACTAAGCAGCAAATTCTCTTATGGACAGGACAGTTTAGACAAAAAAAAAATTCCAACTTTGATATATGTTGTGTAGGTACTTGATTTCACTAATCCTTCTGTGGAGGTTGATGAAGAAAGTTGATCTATTACCACCGAGTGCTAAACATTTGCAATTCGGCCGATTTCTTAAAAACGGTAGCATTTGGGTCTTTTATGGATGGAGTCTAGTTAGGTAGTCCAAGTCTATGTAAACCAAACCATTATATGTGAAAGTGGCTCGTCAGTTATTTTGTTTATGTGACACCTCGTGTTGGTTTGGTATATATATTCAATTTAGAAAAGAATTTCATGGAGTCTAGACAAATATTTTTTTTTTTTTATGGAAATTAATTTGTGAGGTGGTATTATAGGTTTTCTGCTGCTGGCAAGAGTGATAGCTGCAACAATGTGTGTGACATTGGCAGCATCAAGGGCAGCAAGGCTTGGTACTACGCCTATGGCTGCATTCCAGGTCTGCTTGCAGGTCTGGTTGACATCTTCACTTCTTGCTGATGGCTTAGCTGTAGCTGGACAGGTATATATATGAATTTTCCCATTTTTTTCCTTCACCAATTAACTCAAATTAATTAGATCTTTCTGTAAATATGTCCATTATATTAATTTATAAATTTGATGTTGTTTTCTACAGGCAATTATAGCTTGTGCATTTGCTGAGAAAGACTACCAGAAGGCAACAGCCACCGCAACTCGAGTCCTTCAGGTAATACAAATTTATTTTTAGAAAATTTATTTTTCCTTTTTATCTTATTGCTACTTCAATCCCATTTAATATATAAAAGACTCCATTAGAATTTAAAATAGCTAGAAAATAATCACATCAATTTGTATTAAAAAAATTGATGGCTTTATTTTTTTTTTTTTTTTCACTGGATATTTATTCTACTAACTTAAAAACATGGATCCGCCTGATGCAAATGGTTTAATTTTGCAGATGAGTTTTGTTCTGGGGCTGGGGTTAGCTGTTGTGGTTGGAGTAGGTCTGCACTTCGGTGATGGAATATTTTCAAAAGATCCTAAAGTTCTTCACATTATAAGCATAGGCATCCCGGTAAATTCAAATATTTTTTGTCCCACCAATGTTTCTTAAGTACAAGAGATTAAACTGAAAATTCGAACTCGAAATTTCACAGTTCTAATCATCATACTAGTGCCCTTAAATTAAAGCTTATTGAATTTTTCTTTATACTATCTGTATCTATACAACTCGAACTGATTTGCTTTCTTGTTTTCTTTCTACTTATCAGTTTGTGGCAGCTACACAACCTATCAATTCAATTGCCTTTGTGTTTGATGGAGTCAACTTTGGAGCATCTGATTTTGCATTTGCTGCATATTCTATGGTTTGTTTGCAATTAGCCCTTTAATTTGCAGAATTAATGTGTGATTATTTCAAATAATCCTTTCTAATATAGTTAATTATATATATAAATTCAGGTTGTGGTAGCTATAGCAAGCATTGCAACCATTTTCCTACTTTCAAAATCTGGTGGTTTTGTTGGAATATGGGTTGCTCTAACCATCTTCATGGGGCTGCGTACATTTGCTGGTATATGGAGGTAAATTTTCTTGTTAATTTCAATGTAATTAAAATTTTCCCTTTTTTTTTAATTTAAATTCAGTAGATAAAACGTTTTGTGCACGCACAAAATTTTTCAGTTTTATAAACATCAATTTTTTAAACCAATTAATTTGAATTGAAACACTTTAAACTGACAAATTCATTAATTTCCATTTCCATATATTAAAAACCTATAAGTTTTAATAAATTTCATTGATTTACTTATTGTATTCAAAAAAATTTTAAAGAGCATTTTACCTCTTAATATGCTTATCTGGATATTAAAATTAAAAAAAAAAACTAAGGACAATATTGTATTTATCAACAAATTTAATTTCTCATTCAATAATTACCGAATGATTGATTTGGGTCCATTTATAAACTCTAAATTTAACTTGATTAAAAAAAAAAACAATTTCAAGAACTAAGGTCTTAATCAATAAATTGATGTTTAACTGGTGCAGGATGGGGACAGGAACCGGGCCATGGAGTTTTCTGAGAGGCCGATTTTTGGCATAGGAAAGAAAAGTTATCTTCGGAATTTCTCACCGATATTGATGTTGATAATGCCCATCTCATATATCATTCTCTTGTTTTTTTTGGTCCATACTTGATGCACTTCCCTCTCCTTATGTTTGTATCATAAGAAGAATTATACCTGAAATCCCTTTGCATGTTAAAACTTTCAGCATCTACATTAATCAGTATCCTTGTTCATGTTCTTTCTTTTGTTCCTTTCATCCATTCCTTTCTTTATCTTGGAAAAATATTTTCAGCACAAATTTAGTTCTAACCGTTGATCATGGATCCTGCATAAATTCAAATTCATGCTGATTATTCATATATTTCTTTGCAGCTGTTCTTGTAATAATAATAATAATAATAATAATAATAATAATAATAATAATAATAATAATAATAATAATAATAATAATAATAATAATAATATATGTTTATCTTGCAGCTTGGAACCTCAGCTAGCTAAAAATTCAATATAGTAATAAGGCATTGTTAATTACTTTGCTTCAATAACAATGAATGTTGTTCAACTTTAATTATTTCACATAATTTTCTATAGTTGATAGAGAATATATATATTCAGCACTATTTTTACATGAATATAATATACTATCATATTTCACAATCCAAATTAGATCGAGTTTATTTAATATAAAACTTGAAGATAAATATGAATTATATAGAGATTAATTTCACCCATTGCTATTATACTTTCAATAATTTACAAAATAAATAGCTTTTTTAATTTTTTTCTATAAAAATTACTAAATTTTATTTTTTTCCTATAAAAATTACTTTCATCAATTCTATCACCGAATTATTAATACAGATAACAATGTAACACTACAATTTTTAAATTTACTGATGTGGTATCTACATAAATAATAATGTAGCATATATCAATATTTCGATGCTAAATCCACATTAGCAATCCGGTGATAAAATAATATTCAAAGTAATTTTTATGAAAAAAAAAAAAATTATAAAAAAAAAATTAAAAAAATTATTTTTATATAAGTTATCAAAAATACAATTACCACGATGAAATTAACCCAAATTATATGTGCTTTTTCAAAAAATAATCCAATTTAATTTCATAAAAATTAGTGGAACTTTGCATAAAAAACTGCAAATGAGGCCCACCTTAATTAGTAATTTTACAATTAAGAAACAAAAGCTAAAAAGTCAAGTTTCTGAACAGAAGTAGATGTATACTTCAAAGTTCTAGTTTTCATCCAAGCAAAAGCATAAGCTCAGGGCCTATTAGCTCAGTTGGTTAGAGCGTCGTGCTAATAACGCGAAGGTCGCAGTTTCGAGACCTGCATGGGCCATGCTGCTTTTTTTTTTTTAGTTATTATTTAAAATTCCAAAAATAAATATATAAGTTTTAACTCTATTTCTATCATTATCATCTCTGTTAATTAGAACACGTATACCTTCACAAAGTAAATGGTTCGAAAAGAGAGAATTGAAAAACTTCCAGAAATTTCCAGACTTCTATTATCTTTCCTCTGTTCTCTAAAAAAACAAGTCTTTCATGTTTACTTCTATTTATTTTTGTGCTGAAAAAAAAAAAAGAAAAGAAAAAGAAAATCAGTAGTTTTCTGTTTGATGATTCTTCTTATTCCCCTTCATCTTATTAACAAGTCCTTTTAACCCTTTCTTCTTTTTCCCATTCTTCTCTTCTCTCTTCCTCTCTGCCTCTGTTTCTCCTTCTAACTGCATACACAACTCATTATTATGTCCATTAGAATAATCAAATTAACTAAATTTCATTTAAGGAAAAAAAAAATTAAACTTTACCTTCAGTAAACGTTGATCTAGTTGGTCAATCCTTTGAACGAGGGTGCCTTTGACTTCAATGTCAACCATGACACGGTTGATAGGCAGGCAGTGATTCTCTGTGCTTTTTGGCGAAAGATCCAACGATGAGCAATGCCCTTCGCTTGCAAGGGATGGCGTTGATGCACTTGAGCTTTTTGGTGACCTGTTGCCCCCTCTTATTTCCTCCAGCTGCCTCAGCTGTTAATTAATAATATTATTATCAACCTATTCTTCATTAATACTCAAGAATCTCGAATTAGAAATTTAAGACTTAAGAAGCTTTTCTTTTACCGGTGAAAGAAAGATCTTAAGCTACACTTTGTAGATTTTTATTATCAGAACACAAGATACTTTTTGGACATGCTTTTGTCAAAATTATTTTCTTTTACTTCAAAAACAAAGAAAGGATGACAACCAATAGGAGATTATTACACATATATGTAGCCTTGAGCCTTTAGAAAAGGTAAGAAAAAGAATAAAAGAAACCCAGAAGGATTATATCTCAAAAGAAGACCAACCTTGTTATCTAAACGGTCCAACTTAGAGAGGATAGGTTCTTCAATGACAGCCATGGCCAGTTCTTTTTGGTGGGAAATTTTATCTGCTTTTCACCCTTTTCCTTTCTCTTTTTTGCAAGAATGCACGTTCACATTCTCAATAATATACATGCAGAGAATTCTTAGACATATGGACACGTTTCCAAAGAGAGGTGTTAGGACGAAAACGTGGCAAGATCAGGAGGATGAGAGGGTGATGATGAGGTATGCAAGTGATTGATTAACAGACAAGTGTGCATGTGAGAATGTAGCTAGGTTTTGTTTCGAAGCGGTTGGTGTCGGAGAAATGATTGGGTTTTTTCAGTTTTTGGATGAGAAGTGAGAAGGATACATTCAACTCTTTTTGTTCTTTTGCTAACCATGTGCAATCTGATGATTATAAATCTACTTGGCACTAGAAGATTTTAGAAAAAAGAAAAAGGGCAAACTCAATATTTGCAATTTTTTCTTTGTTTGACATTAAGTCATTTTCAGTAATATAATATAATAAACACTTAAGATATGACAATTTTTCTGTATTTATCTTGTTTCATTATTTATTTTTTAAAATATTTTTTTCGGTTTATTTTTTAAATTCAATTTTTAATTCATTTTATTCTATTGCTTTTTTTTAAAAAAAATGCATGATTTTATGCTCTTTAATGAAGTCATGTCAGTATAACAATAATATGATTATGTATCTAAAACATAAAAGATTATACCTAGGAAAAAAAATAGTATGATTACGTATCACTGCTAAAACATAAAAGATTATACCTAGGAAAAAAATAGTCCGAAAATCGAACTCAATAGGCAAATTAGACTAAAAAAATATTTTAAAGAAAATTTTATAGAAATATTGAAAATTGGATATTGATTTATATTTTCATCAGTACTTAATGTTTTTTTAAATTTTATCGAAAATAACTTTCTAAAATTACAATAGTATCTAAATCTCAAAATCACCTAAAAATATGTCTATATGGTATATCTTCAGCATACTTTCAGTATAACTTGAGCATATCTTATTTCAATTTTCACCAATAAGAAAAAATCAGAACAAAAAGAATTAATTATTAAAGAAAAAAATTCTTAAACAAAAACAGTTTGGTATACCTTGGAAGTACCTTAAGGATACCTTGAGTATACTTTTAAAAATTTCATAGGAATACATTGAATATACCTTGGACCTAAAACAGTTGTGAACAAATGTTATAAAGTCTGATATACCTCATGCATGTCTTAGGTAAATCTTAGGAATACTTTTGGCATAAAACAATTGCAAACAAAGGTTATATAAAGTTCGGTATGCTTTGGACATAACTTGAGTATATCTTCAAGATACCTTTAGCCTAAAACAGTTATGAACAAATGCTATAAAGTGCATTATACATCAGGCATACCTTCGGTACATCTTGGAAATATCTTAAGAATTTCTTGAAAATTTCTTGGAAATACCTTGAATATACTTTAAGAATACTTCCGTATGCCTTTAAAAATTTTATTAGAATACTTCCAATATACCTTAGATATACTTTGGGAATATTTTCGTGATTTTCACCAAAAAAAAACACAAAAACCAAAAAAAAAATTCAGTAACACAGCAACAAAACTCAAAAAAATAATTAAACAAATTCAATCTCAAAACTTCTTCTTAAAACAATCTGACGAACTCATCGAATTTAGAGCGAAAGTCAAATCTTAAAAATAATTACGACATCATCATCATAAACTTCAGTGGTAATTTTTCTCTCTTTGAAGAAACAAAATGGAGGAGGATAACGAGATCAGAAAAGACAAGATTAGAAATAAAATCGTTGTTAGATTTGCGGCATATGAAATGAAAATGAGATCGAAAGAAGAACTGGAAAGCCTGCAATAATAGATCTCGGACAAGAAAAAAAAGATGAACAGTTCAATAAAAATGAAAAATTTCAGTACTGATGAAAATAGAAAAAAAAAACTAAAGATAAATATGAAAAAAACATTTCAATTTCGGTAAATGATTAAATTTCCTCTATTTTAAAAGACGAAATAACAAAAATATCAAATATAAAGAGTCAAATATAACTTAACTCTATAATAAAAAAATACATATTAAAGATTAATAATATTAATTTAATTAATATTCTGACTACTGAAAAACCAACATAACGAGAGTTTAATACTTTTGCGTGTGTATAATATATTACAAGGTTATAAAAGAGGGCAATAATCAAGCCAGGTAGTCAGTAAACGAACTGTCTGCCTCGTGGCCATGTTCATCTTCAGTGAATACAAGCCGGTTAAATGGAAAAGTGTAGATGGAAAAACGAAACTGCTGTAAAAAGTAGATTCATAGTAATATATCACAAGAACATTAAAGTTAAAAATTTTAAAATAGAATCTTTGTTTTTACATATCCACAATGCTACGGTTTGATCACTCATGGAACAACAATTTACATATAACTTTTCCAGCTTCTTCAACAACAAAATATAATTTAATATCATCTATATATATATATATATATATAATCTGCACATGATATAAATTCAGAGGGATGGAAGGCCAAAAAGGGTACAAAAATATTCGAGTGTTGCAGTCTTGCAGAATCTCACCTCCTTGATTTATGAGGGATGGCAATGGCATGCAGGATTTCAGTTTCAACAGTTGATTCCACATAGCTCAACATCCGGACCGGTGACTCTCGTGGTGAAAGGATCAATTCTAACCCATAACAGAGAAAAAATGGAAGCGAGGAGAATGGACCAGACGACAACAATGGTTGGTGTTCGGTTCTGGCGACCCATCAAACCTTTGAGGAAAGGATAGAGATGAATGATCACCCAGAAGGCAAAGAAGAGCTTGCCAAAGAGAGGACCCCATGACTGATAACCACTGTTGATGGCATAGGATATTCCGGCAACCACACCCACCAAGTTAATAATCAGGAGAGTGGTTGGTGGAATTAGAAGCGTAGTCCATTTGAACATGTAAAGTTCGGCAAAGTCTCCATCCTCATCTGATGCCTTTGAGGTGACAGTGAAGTTGGTGTCAATGCCAGCAAGTACTTTAAGTAGACCTTGAAAAACAGCGAAAAGATGGGCTGAAACACCTCCAATAACCCAAAACTGCTCATTTCTCCACCACTCATCGATTCCAACTCCGCTCCATCTCATCTCCAGAATACCAGTTGCAAAGATCGAAAGAAAGAGAGATATAAACCATATACTTGCAATGTTACTAATCTGCAACCAGAATGAATTCAGCAGATGAAACTTAGCACATTTTAAAGATAATGCAGTCATCAAAGTTAGTATAAACAGAAGGAGGCATGAAAGTGTCGCAATATATGACTTTCCAACATCAATCAAGTCATACAAGCTGTATTAATAGTTGGGTAAGGTATATCAATAACCTGTGGAATGATGAACTTGTTTGTAAGTAGACACACAGCTGGAAGTGTGCAGTAAATGAGAAGAGGAATTGCTGTGACTGGATAAATGGTAGTATTCACATATGCAAACCTCTCAAGCCATTTCAGTCTACCACCATAACCATACCAAATTGGACAATGCCGACTCAGAAGAATTTCCACCGAACCTAAAGCCCACCGAAGCACTTGATTTAGACGATCTGAAAGGTTGATAGGAGCAGAACCTTTAAAGGCTGGACGCTTGGGCATGCAGTAAATAGAGCGCCAACCACGGGCATGCATCTTGAACCCAGTAAGAATATCTTCTGTAACAGAACCATAGATCCATCCAATCTGCAGATTCAATGAGAAGTCCAGTACGCATGAGAGACAAAAGAGAGCTAGAGAAAAGAAAAATCTAAAGCATGACTTTATAGATATGATCCCTCAAATGCAATAAACCACCTAACTGTTGTGAGCTTTCACAAATTAGTAATTGCTTAATTTGAAAGTTTGCCAACATCAGGGGCATATTCTCCCACACAAGCCTCATAAATGAAATGATGGAAGGCTGAGGGGTTGAAGAAATCAGTTAATAATGAAATAGACAAATACCGATCCTGATTCCCTATTCCAAGATACGAAATGTGCTCCTCATATTCATGAATAATATTTCCTTTGATATTAGGAAAATGAGAAAAAGGATCCACACAGCAGTTAAAGCATGTCAGTAAAAGAAATAAACACACCTCGCTTCCCCAGTCTGTTTTGTCCTCATACCCACAGCTGATAACATGAATAGCCTCTTTAAGAAGAGTTTCGGGTGTTGCAGACTGCGGAACACCACCATTCTCCATCAGTGTTGAGGCAACAAAAACAGCAGACTGCCCAAACCTTTTCTCCAGGCTCATTTGTGACATCAGAAGAGACTTCTCATCATCAAATCCTGCACCTGAATCACAAATGTGAAACAGGACTATCTAAGTCACAGAATAATCATCAATCAATTCGTAATTCAAAAATCCAAAGCAAGTTTCATCAATCAATTCATGCTATACAGCATGATTATCCACAAGTAATATCCATCTGCCAACAAGAAATCACATAACAATGTCACAATATCTAGCAGGCATACCAAAAATTCGGCAGAGGGTTGCTTTAATGACAAATATAAGTAACATGGGCGAAAAAAAATAAAGTCATTTCAGGTTTGAGGTTCATCAAATTTAGATGTCAAAGATACTATTTAATAATGTGTACAAGCTATACAAAAATAAGAAAAACTTGAACTCAACTGATAAGTTGACCAATAAAACAGAAAAACAATTAGCTAAGAAAATGCACCTTCAACTCCCTCTTCTATATCTTCCAGGCTGAAAATAGGAACAGTGGGATCTACGTGCTTTCCAGATTTCTTTTTGTCTGAGCCCTTTTTACTTGATTTTGAAATCTTCTTTCTCGATCCACCACACAGAGAAGATAGAAACCCAGGTTTCTTGTGCTTGGGTTTGAGAGGAGGCTCATACCCATACAAGGCAGTCCTATTGAAGACACATCCCGTACCCACATAAACAGGGCCTTGAACTCCATCCAAGCCCCTCAAATTTATCTAAAATTTAATATAGTAATATAAATTATAACTAATGGTAAGCAATATAAATAATTCTAGGAAACATTTTCTTCTGAAATTTGTCATGCTAATAAACCTATGTAAGGAAAAGACTATTACTTCAAAAAGAATTGAGAACTTACATCAAAGAACACAGTATTCCTGTTGGCATATCGATCATTCTTATCAATACCATCAAATCTCTGGGGAAATTGAACATAACAAACGTGTTTCCCAAGGTTTGGATCCATCAAGAAACACATAGCTTCCCTCAAAGCCTTGCTGTTGTTTATGTAGTGATCACAATCAAGATTCAAGAGGAAAGGTCCATTAGTAAGGACGGCTGATACTCTGACCTGCAAGCACCATATGAGGCACCAAAAATTAAGGTCAGATGATCCACATATGAAAATCATCTCCAACTTATTATTGTTAACTACTCACCAGTGCATTCATGGCACCAGCTTTCTTGTGGTGTTGGAAACCAGGACGCTTTTCACGAGAAACATAAACTAGTCGTGGCAGCTCATTACCCTCAGCATCAAAACCTCCATTTTGTCCTAAGAATACCTGGAATATAAGTGAGAATAGTCTCAGTGGCACAAAGATACTGGTGCCAAGAAGTAAAAATTAAGGGAACCAGCTTCCTCCGCCCCAGTGACTCAATCCAGAGATGTGAAAATTGGAATGCAATTGATATGGATGGGTAAGAAACAAAGACCAGTTAAGACAGAAATGCAATATGACAACAGTATCCCACCCAAAGACAACAATGCTGGAAGTTATGCACAACAAGGCAGCATTTAGTGAAAAGTTTCCCAAATTTTAAAATCAATTTCAAATGAAATATACCATAATTTACTATTCAAGCATATTCATCATAATTAGATATTCAATGCAAAATTGTTATCACCTGAATCATTCCTGGATGATCTCTGATGTTATTTCCAGGCCACGGGGTACCATCTTGCATAATCCATCCTTCTTCAGGAACCTTTTGTGCCTTTGCAACAAGTCCATTAATGCGAACTTTAAATTCTTCATATTCTCTCTGCAGGAAAAAAAGGAAAGATTAACAAAAGACAGATTTCATGACGTCCAAAATTGAGAACAGAAAATTACACATTAACCATAGTGCTACCTTCATGGCTCTACGATCTTTTACAAATGATGTTTGCACTTTATCTTTCAAGTAGTCAATCTTCTGTGCAAAGTACCATTCTGGAGCCCTTGGCTCAATATTGTATTTCTTGCAGAAAGGTACCCATTTTCTTGCAAACTCTGAAGTCTCAGACAAAGCTTCAAATGTCAAC
>CATIWF010252418.1:0-31977 GCA_949630135.1 Balakata baccata | reverse complement strand
CCCTAGACGATAGATACACAATTGCCTCCATGCTACCTAAGAAATTTCCTATTATTCATTTTTGTCCCTAAAATTTATTCTTCTATATATATTAATATCTTGTTCCCATTTAGAAAAGTTAAACTTAATTTTATATATTTTTGTAGAAAGTTATTAAAAAATACAAAGAAATATATTATTTTTGCTTTTTATTTTATGTTCTATTTTATTTTTCTCACTTTTATTTTTCTTTCTTTATTTTTTATCTTAAACCTTTACTAGGGGTTAGCAAAACCGAACCGAAATCGAAAAGAACCATATTGAATTTAGTATGTATGGTTAGATTTATTCAGTTCGGTTATTTTTAAAAACTTCGATTTATTCGGTTCGATTTAGTTGAAAATATTGAAAATTGATTAAACCGAACCAACAAAACTTTTTTATACATATACATTTTTTTTATAAATTTTTTAGTAATTAATTCTAATTTTTATATAAAATAAAAGAAATTATACTTTAGAATAATTAGTTTTGTTGCATGATAGTTGATAAAATCATAAACTATGACAATTTATTCTAATTTGTATTTACTAATCTTAATTATATGGTAATTAATAAAATTTTAGATTTTAATTTATGTTAATTTATAAAGTTTTAATTTTAGTTTATAATAATTTATAAAGTTATGGTAATTGATTTTAATTTATATTAATTGATAAAGCAATTATGACTGCTTTTAATGTTTTTTATAATTTATAAAATATGGTAATAATTATAATTTATGTTAATTAATTTAAAAAATTGATTAAATCGAATCAAACCGAATCAAATCAAAATATTTTAGTTCGATTAGCTTTGCTTCATAATATATTTCAGTTTGATTTAGCTTTTTTATAGGTATCGATTCAGTTTTAAACTGAACCGATGTACACTCCTAACATTTACTATTCCCTACTCATCTTTTTCTCTATCTTTTTTTACTTTATTTCTTTCTAATGTGTATAAGAATCATAACTTTTGCTTTTTATCATTCTAAGTGATGGACTACAAGCGAAAAGTAATTAAAAAAATAAATTGAAAAAAAGACAAAGTTTGTTATATAAAAAATCTATATTTTTTCACTTGTAAAGTGGGTTTTCAAATGTTTAATTTTTTTTTTATATTTTACATATTTTCAATGATCTCAGTTATAAAAGTTAATTATATTTTTTATGGTATTATTGGTATCTAAATTTCTTAAATTGAAATTACATATTACTTAATGTTTGGGCGATTTCACATATTTATAGCTTTATTATTCATTAGTATGTGAAACGTAAATATTTGATTATTTCATAATTGATATTTAGCTTTTAATTTGGTTTATTTTCTCAAATTTAGTTCAATATTTGCTTCAAAATTGTTTATGATATATCTTTTTGAAGTAATATTTTGACTGTGATAATTATAAGATTTTATTTTTTGATATATTTTGTAGATGATGAATATTGAACTCATAATCTTCCACTTTTATCATAACTATTTTATGATAATTGAGCTAATCCCAATTAGTTTTTTTTTGTAGATGATGAATATTGAACTCATAACCTCCCACTTTTATCATAACTATTTCATGATAATTGAGCTAATCCCAATTAGTTTTTTTTTAATATTTGAAATTCTTATATTATTTACTAATATAATTCATTACATATTAACTAATAACTTTTTATATACATTAATATCTTTATATAATTTTTAATTTATTATCTACTAAATTAAGTTTGTCCCTACCAAAATCAAGTTCTAGATCTATCCCTGGGCATAGTACACCATTTTCCCAATCTTGTGTATTAACTTTGATTGGAAATTTGCTGTAAAAAATGTAGTTGATATGTCTTTCTTTTTTCCCCCTCCTTTAAGGAAAATAATGTTTTCAACAAAGGCCAATTGGATTACTTTAAGACAAATGATGATTGTTATTTGTATATGAGGAAAATGTCTTGTAGGAATGGTTGTAAAAACCGGCCCTTATGTTGAGCGATTTTTACCGAAAATGGTCCAACCAAAAAATCGGTGATCCGGCCAATTTAACTAGAAAAATCAGAAACTGGACAGGGTTGCCTAGTATTTTCAGATCATATTTTTTTGCAAAAAAATTTTAATTATTAAATTTAGTCCAATCTAACCAATTTAACATGTTCAACAAAAAATTGACTCCAAAACTAGATTGGTTAACCATAAACTAATTAAATTGATCAAAGTAAACATGTTTTTGAAGGCTTAACTCATCTTTATTTATAAGATGCTATGCTATCTTACTTCTTACTTTTTTTTCTATATGGGATTATTGACTCATTTTTATATTTCTTTTCTTACTTATTTTTTATATTATTTTTCCCTTACAATTTGAGATTTTTAGCTTACCTTTATATTTAATCATTACTTAAGTATTTAGTTATAGAAACATATGAAATATGATTTTTTTTTTTTAAAAAAAAAGAGAATGTGAGATAAGTTATATCAGTCTTGTAAATAAGGAATGACTTCTAACAACTTATATTCTATTTTTATTATGAATGAAATATATTATGTCTTATTATATATGAGACATATTATATTTTATAAAAATATTACATAAACCGGTTGAACTCCGGTTTGACCTTAAATCCATGACCTGATAGCTTTTTCGGTTCATTGATCAGGCCGGTTTTTACAATCTTGTAGGAGTTATTATCACCATTTTTCGGTGTAAAACGCAGAAGCATGGTTTCTCAATTTAGGTTTCTTAATTGAATTGGGATTTAAAAAGATTTTAATGGATTTAAAAAGTCATGTTGTATTCAATTAGGAATTGTAAAGACTCTATAAAAGTCAAAATGTATTCAATTAGAATTTCTAAGGACTTAAAAAAAAGTCTATAAAAATAAAGTGGTATTCAATTAGGATTTATAAATACTTTATAAAAGTAAGGTGGTATTCAAAAAGTCACTCTTTTATAAATATTGGACTTCTATGTACTTTTCAAGACTTTTTAGGTGATACTATAAATACAAACCCTAAACTATTTTCTTCTACTTTTTTGTAAGATTTCAATAGACTTTTTTTTTCTCTCTAACCGATGGAAACAAAGAAGAGCTAGAATAAGAGCTAGATGAGATTGAAGATCCAAGGAGCTAGAATAGGAACTATTTTCTTCTACTCTTTCATAGACAGTCATGTTATTCCATTGGTTTTGTTGTTGAATGATTTGTTTTCTCATTACCATTGAGTTTACTATTTGGATTTCTAGATTATTGGATCCAGAGAGTGTAATATGCATTTAGCTGCAGTTGATGCCTGATAGTTAGCTCGTAAATTACTTTTTAATTCTAATGTTTTTATTTGTTTTTAGTGACTGATGGCATTTTTTGTAAGTTAATGTAAGACTCCCTTGCTATACTGATAACAACAAGGATGGTGTTACAACCTTATTATATCATTATACCAATTCAAATATTTTCTACATCTAATATTTATGTATTCATAATCCGTTTCATATTATACCTATATATATAATTGATTATATATAATTGAACTTATCTACATAATTTACAAATTTACATAGAAATTTAAGTTCCAAAAGTACTAAACTCACTTGCAATATGCAAAGCATGCTTCTTAAAAATATTTATAAAGACAAAATCACACCAACCTAGATATGTGGTTGTATCTGTTGCACTTCCGTGATGTAGATTCCACTGTTTCGCAGTTCTATCTACAAATCTACTGCTTCACTCCCTTCTATCTACAACATGTGCGGACGAAAAGAAACCCTACGCTAAGCTTATGCTTAGTGGTGCATACTTTGTAGTAATAATTAATAAAATCAACAATATTAAAGATAACAACAATGGTAATAAATTTAGCACCATAAATAATATTTTCGATAAAATACATAGAACAACAAAGATATTATTACTCCATATTTTACTTACCTATTTTTTTGAATAATAAGGCAATAATAAATCTTATTATTCTTTCATTTAATTTTTTTCACTTAATTGCCCAAATTATATTGTCATGACTAGAGTCTAGGAAGACACATAGGGGTCGTGACCTTACGGTTGTCATGACTTTACAGTCATGTAATAAGTAACTGAATATCCAGACATCATGTGTCCTCATTTCTAAATACTCGATTATTAAGCTTCATCATTCTTGATTGACATGCCAATATATCTATCCTATTTTAATCCAGACACTAATCGTGGGCTAATATTTTTTTATTATTTAGTTATATCCTTAAATTAACCTCATTTCATAATTTATTATTGACCTAAAATTTTTCATTCCATAAACAATTCTCATTTTCTTTCGTGATAACCCAATACTTAAATCGAATATCACGTGATCGCACTATATCATATAAGCATTTATAAACAAAATTGTAAATCATATAATCATTTGTGAAATAAAGCAATTAGAATTGAATACAAAATATAAACAAACTAACATGAGATTTCAAAATAAAATATTAATTATTATCAATAAAGTATGTACAGACCTGTCACCAAAATTGCCTCCTCTCACTGCTCTTTCCTATCCCTCAATAAGATTTTTCCTTCGCTTTGTCTTTTGTCAGCAATTTCATCCATAGCAGGCAGTACATCTAGCACAAATAAATAAATTTCTAGCGACTAAACTGCTAATAAAATTATTATTATTATTATTATTTTCCAATTCCTTTTCACAAGTTACGATCAGGGAACTTTTTTTTCATTGTTTTTTTTGGAATATTTAATTAATCATCCCGTAAATCAATTTCATGTTTTTCCTCCATTCTATTACAAAAGCATCTCCAAAAATTCCCACAATTAAATCTTGGGTTCCTTCATATCCTCTTCCTATTTTATTTTCTTTCAATTTTCTATTACTCAATATAATCAATTCTATGAAATCTCAATTAACTTACACAAATTTGGATTATTTTCTATTAATCAAAAGTTTACATCTTTATATAAGGAGGTAAGATTTCATTTTAAAATCAAAGAAATTAATTAGAAAGTATGGAGAAAACTAAAGAAAACACTTACCTTATTAATCCATGTTAGCCAAAGTTTTGATGCCTCCCTATTTTAAATTTCCTCTTATTTTTGTCTTTGATTTTCTTTTCTATTCTTGTGATGGTAAAAACTTAAGGAAAAGATTTCAAAAACAGAAGATAGATTAAAGGTTGCAAAGATCTGACAGATGAACAATTTTGGGAGAAGTGGCTTCGGAAGGGAGAGGAAAAATGGAAGAAGAAAAAGATTTTTTTTTTTTTTTTGGGAAGAAGGTAATAGAAGTGTCTAGATTTTCCTTTTTATACAATGATTAAAGAAAGTAATTAATCCTAAGATGCTAAGTGGCCGGTCCTCTTGCTTATGTGTTTTTTATTTTATTTTATTAACGTTTTACTCTATCTCTTTTATTATTATTATTATTATTATTATTATTATTATTATTATTATTATTATTATTATCACTATTATTTTTAAACTTCAAATTCAATTTTCTAATTAATTCTGATTTTCTTCTACTTCAATCCTAAACTTTCGGTTCCTTTCAACACAATTTCTAATTTAGTTCCTAATCTTATTTTACATTTTATTATTTTCCAAATTTAAACTCTTATCGGTTTGAGTTTTTCTAATCTCGAAATACATGTCGATTTGGGGTCAAAATTGATGGACGTCACAATTCTCTCCCCTAAAGAAATTTTGTCCTCGAAATTTTACTTAGCTAACTTATTTCCAACTATTAAAGGTACCAACTTTACATTCTTAAGTTACTCTACTACTAGGTATATCTTAAAATCTTAATTTCTATATTGCTCTATTAAATACTAGGATACGGGTGTTATAAAAATAGCTTAAAATAAATTATAACTCATAACTTAAATAAGAAAAGAAAGTTTTTACCTAAAATGTTGTTTGGGGTATCTACTTCCTCTAGAGCTTGCATAGTATATACCCTCGTTGGTGCTACCATGTTACCCTTTGGTTTATCTACTACCTCAGATATGTCCTGACTCATCCCTGTCTAAACTCCCCTAGTCTGTCTCTTACCTCTACCTCTAGTTGATATTGATTTCTATATTTGAGTTTCTCCTTACTAATAGTACCCTTACTCCCTATATCTGAGTTTCTCCTTACTAATAGTACCCTTACTCTGTATAATCATTGGACAATCCCTTCTCTGATGGTTAATGGCTCCACATCTCATACGTGCCCCTATCAGCCATCAACATTCTCCTCGATTAGACTGACCACAGTGTTGACATGTGGGGAGTGGAGAGTCGATCTTCTAGTAGCAGATGTAGATGTAAGCATACTAGTAATGGATAATGTCAGTCTCAGGGATTGATCCCACCTGACAGTAGAAGCCTAACTCACCATATGTAACCAATTCCTATCCTCAACTGACCTAGCCCTTTTACTACAGAATGAACCCGTACTATTGAGGCATAGGCCTCCTAGTCCCTGTTTAAGAAACTGTCAAGTTCTTGTTTGCTAAAGCTTACTCCACCTTTAGACCTATTGTTAATAATTTAGGAAACTCTTCTATTAGAGAACCTGCTACTTTATCTCTAATGGGGCCATTAAGTCCTTCAAATCATCTACACTTATCTATCTCATATTCAATAAGGCCCCCTGTATATTTACTAAGACGAGTGAATACTTTTTCATACTTAGTCATTGTCATATCTCCCTGCTTCAACTTATGAAACTCTTTCTTCTTTTATCTATATATATTATAGGCACATATTAAGTCCTAAAGCTAGAGAGCAAGAAATCCCAGGTAGGAGGACTCGGAGTTTGTAGATGTTGTAGAATTGCCTTCCACCCGTCATAAGCACTCTCTTGCAAAAGAGACACTACATATTTATATTTCTACTTAGGGGTGCACTTTAATTGCTGAAATACATTTTCATTTCTTTCTAACTAATATTCAACTATTGTTGCATCATCCTCCTGATGACCATAAAAATCTATAGCATCGTACTTTCGAAGCTTATCAAATTTCAAATCTAGTACATTTGGTTTAGCCGCTTGTTTAATCAACTTAACAACATTTTCTAATAAGTCTCCTTGATGTGATCTAGCAGATATAGTCCATCTATATGATGATGCACTATCCCTAGCTATATGTCATTGCTGTGAATGAGAAGATATCTTATTATCATATAACTCATTACTTTTGGCACACTCTTCCGAAGTTTATCGCACACTCAACTCTATAATTACCAATAAAGTCAAATACAGTGGTCCACATTAAAGTGTAGCAGCTTATCTTAAAATTTGAAGTCATGCTTGTATACTATATATGTATATGCATTCTTTACTATACCCTATCATATTTTAGGATTACCTAAACCACACTCTGATACCATTAAATGTAACACCCCCATCCTCAACTGATAACAGCCGAACAAGGATGATATCGCTGCCTTTTTATATCATTATACCAATTCAAATATTTTCTATACCTAATATTTATGTGTTCATAATCAATTTCATATTATAACTATATATATATATATATATATAAAATTGAACTTATCTACATTATTTACAATTTTACATAGAAATTTATGTCTTATAAGTACTAAACCCACTTGCAATATGCAAAGCATGCTTCTAAAAAATATTTATAAAGACAAATTACAAAATCACATCTACCCAGATGTGTGGTTGTATTTGTTGTACTGCTCTGATGTGAATTCCACTGTTTCGCGGCTCTATCTATAAATCTACAATTTCATTACTTCAATCTGCGTGGAAGAAAATAAACTCTTGCACTAAGCTTATGCTTAGTAGTGCATATTTTGTGGTAATAATTAATAAAATCAACAAATTAAAGATAACAACAATAGTAATAATTTTAGCACCATAAACAATATTTTCAATAAAATATATAGAACAACAAAGATATTATTACTCCATATTTTACTTACCTATTTTTTTAATAATAAGGCAATAATAAATATTATTATTCTTTCATTTATTTTCTTCACTTAATTGCCCAAATTATATTGTCAGGACTAGAGTCCAGGGAGATACATTAGGGTCGTAGCCTAAGGTCATCATGACTTTACAGTCATGTAATAAATAACTGAATATTCGGATATCATGTGTCATCATTTATGAATACTCGGCTATTAAGTTTCATCGTCCTTGATTGGCATGCCAACCTGTCTATACTATTCTAGTCCAGACACTAATCATGGGCTAATATTTTTTATTATTTAGTTATATCCTTAAACTAACCTCATTCCATAATTTATTATTGACCTAAAATTTTTCACTTCATAAACAATTCTCATTTTCTTTCGTGATAACCCAATACTTAAATTGAATGTCACATGATCGCATTATATCATATAAGCATTTATAAACAAAATTGTAAATCATATAATCATTTGTGAAATAAAGCAATTATAATTGAATACAAAATATAAACATACTAACATGAGATTTCAAAATAAAATATTAATTATTGTCAATAAAGTATGCACAGACATGTCACCTAAATTGCCTCTCCTCACAGCTCTTTCCTATGTTTTAATAAGATTTCTCCTTCGTTTTGTCTTTTGTTAGCAATTTCCTCCACGTTAGGCGGTACATTTAGTACAAATAAATAAATAAATTTCTAAAGTAATTTTTCTAACAATTAAATTGCTAATAAAATTCATTTATTACTTCTTATTATTATTATTATTATTATTATTATTATTATCAAACAATCACCAAGAAGGGGGGGATGAATTGGTGGGAAATTAAAAATTTGCACACACAAGATAATAAAAGAGAAGGAGAAGATTGAAATACGAATTTTATAGAGGTTCGGGTGTTAACTAACCCTACTCATCTCCCCAACTTAGATTGGGTATTAACTAATCTAATCACTTAGATTACAATATTTGGAGCTTTAACTAGCTCACTCCCAACTAGATGTTTTAGCAAAACTAACACTCAACCCAAATTTCCTTTGTGTTTTGTGGCTCACACAACAACCAATTCATTATAATTTGGCTCACACTACCCAATTACAAGACAACCCAAGTGTTTTCAGATTAACACTTAAACCCTTATATAAAAGCAATTAATGAAAGGATTTGAGAAAATAAATTGCAATAGCTTTGGCACTTGTTAAGTTATTGGTTCTTATTAAATGACCTTTTGGTAAGGTATTTATATTGATTACCTACCAATTAGTCGTTACAAATGGTGCCATAACTCTTTCTAACGTTCTCTTACAAGTGCATTAAATGCAGTCTGTAGAGAGAGGTGACCCAGTCGGGAACCATGATGTCCCAGTAGGGAAATGCCCGATTGTATTACGTGGCAGTTTCTGGTTGGCTGAAATCTCCAATGGCTAGTTTTTGTTCAAGTGTCCCGGTCAAGACTCTATATGTCCCAGTCGGGACTTGCCCGATGATGCCATTGCCAGGAACTTGGGTCTTCTATGCTTTGAATGCGTCCCGGTCAAGACTACCCTTCCCGGTTGGGACCTGAGTCAGTTTTGACTAAGTATGTTTTGACTTTCTGATGATGTGGCACAACATGATGGTGTCTCCTCTTTAACGGTCATGTCTTTTTGAATGTCCCGCTCGAACCGCAATCTTTCCCGGTCGAGAACCCAAGTGTCCCGATCGGGACATCCCATGTCCCGATCTACTTTTGCTACTGGAACTTTTGGGTCATCACCCTGCAGAGTTTATCGGTCTGGACACTTGGGTTGCTTGGTCTACTCTACAATCCCGGTTAGGACATTCTTGTCCCGGTCTGGAAATCGCCTGTCCCGATCGGGACATACCCTTTTCCGATCTTCTTTAGCTATTGGAACTTTGAAACACTTAGAGGTAATATTTTCTTGGTCTGGACATGGCACTTCCCGATCTGGACTTGTGTCCCGATCAGGAGTTCCTTGTCCCGATCGGAAGTTACACATCTCCATGAAATTCTTGACTTGTTCAATGAGGAAACCTTAACAAAATGTGCTGAAACTTTGAACACTATCAAAACAACACTCAACAAGAATGTTAGTAATAATTAATTTGATTGTCAAGATTAAAATAGAGAGCAATCACCCTTTGGTTGTTGTTGTTGTTGTTATTATTATTATTATTATTATTATTATTATTATCATCATCATCCTCCTCCTTTCCACAACTTACGAACATGGAACTTTTTTTCTTTTTCTTTGTTTTTTTTTTTGGAATAATCACTAACTAGCCTTAAATAGCAATTTTAATTAATCATCCCTTAAATCAATTTCATGTTTTTCCTCCATTCTATTACATACAAAGGCATCTCTAAAAATTCTCACAATTAAATCTTGGGTTCCTTTATATCCTTTACCTATTTTATTTTCTTTCAATTTCCTATTACTCAATCTAGTAAATTCCATGAAATCTCATTTAACTTACACAAATTTGGATTATTTTCTATTAATCAAAAGTTTACATCTTTAGATAAGGAAGTAAGATTTCATCCTAAAAATAAAGAAATTAATTAGAAAGAATGGAGAAAACTAAAGAAAACACTTACCTTATTAATCCATGTTAGCCAAAGTTTTGATGCCTCCCAATTTTAAATTTCCACTTATTTCTCTCTTTGATTTTCTTTTCTATTCTTGTGATGGTAAAAGTTTAAGAAAAAGATTTCAAAAATGGAAGATGAATTAAGGGTCGCAAAGATTTGAAAGATGAAGAATTTTGGGAGAAGTGGCTTCGGTAGGGAGAGGAGAAATGGAGGAAGAAAAATAATTTTTTTTTTTTTTAGAAGAAGGTGATAGAAGTATTAAAGAAAGTAATTAATCCTAAGGTGCTAAGTGGCCGGTACTCTTGCTTATGTGTTTTTATTTTATTTTATTTTATTTTTTAATGTTTTACTCTATCACTTTTGTTATTATTATTATTATTCTTTTTATTTTTATTTTATCACTATTATTTTTAAACTTCAAGTTCAATTTTCTAATTAATTCCAATTTTCTTCTACTTCAATCCTAAACTTCTGGTTTCTTTCAACACAATTTCTAATTTAGTTTCTAATCTTATTTTACATTTTATTATTTTCAAAATTTAAACTCTAATCGATTTCAGTACTTCCAATCTCGGAATACACGTCAACTTGGAGTTTAAATTGGCAAACATCACAGTTAAATACCCTGAAAATTTGGGGCTTTTATGTTGATAAGTAAAGTTTTAGTATGAATGACAAATATGGTTTTTTATAAGTGATCTGTATTAACTATTTGCAACATCTCCGCATTCTTCAGTTTCGTCCTAACTTTTTTTTTATTGGCTTTTAATGGTTTTCAAGTACATTTTCTATAGAAAGAAATAATTTCCTAGAGTTGGAAGAAGATTGTCTGAAGAATTCCCCCTAAACTTGGGAATTGTACGTCATTGAAAGAATTAAAGTTATACAGAAACTGCCTTATGTAACACCCAATAACTAGGGTTTAATTATAAAATATGAGTAAATGTCATATGGAGGGTATTTCGGTAATGAGAGGTTTAGAGAATATATGTATAGATGGATTAGTTTTGAGAGTATATGTATAGATGGATTAGTTTTGAGAGGTATATTGGTCAATTTTGGCTTCAGTTCGAAGAGAGAGATGAAATAAATGAAGAAATATGAAAAATACATCTGCTAATCTCGTGACAAAAAGGGGTCACAACTGTAAAGGTCGAGTCTTCGATAAAATTTTGACTTTTCTAAAGCGGTTGCTACAGTAAACCTTCATAACCATGAAGGGAGATTTTCATGACCATGAAAGATTTGTATAAAAGTTTTTTGCATGTTCTTATATTCATTTTTCACCACCTTCTCAGCTTTCAAACCCCATGAATCATCCTTAAATACCCAAGAACCCTGAGAGAGTGATTCTTCATGGATTTTTGAGTGATAAAACACCAAAACTAAGAAAGAAATGAAAATCAAGCAAGATTGAATGGAATTATTAACATAAGTGAGGAGTTAGAGGAGAAAGAAAGTGGGTGCAAAGGAGACTACGATTTTTCTGCATGATCAAGGGTGTTTTTTGCCATCAAGAGTTAAGAAAATACAAAAACTTCATCTTTTTGTCATGATTATGAAGTTATATGAAGAGATTGTGATGTTTAGGTGAAGAGCTATAAAAGAAGGGTTATGAAAGATGAAGGATGTTGGGGATTTATGTATATTCATGTTCTTTGAAGTTATTGGGAGTATGATACCATGAGATTGAGTTAAAAATATGCATAATAACCATAGTTTGGGGAGCATGAGTTAGTTTTACATTTTTGTTATATTTCCATAGAGGTAGAATTTGATATATGGTTCTAATTATGATAGGAAAACAAAGAGAAAAGGGAAGAGATCGTTAAGGAGAGTAGATAGCTCCTTAGTTGGTTTTGGTCAAGCTCCTAATAGAGGTTTGTACATATTTGCATTATTATTTGCCCCTTAAATGTGATACATGCTTGTAAATGATGAATTATGTTCTTAAATGGTGATTGAGCATGCTTGTTGGAAAAGTAATGTAACACTATAAAATGTGAAAGCATGAAATGGCATGTTAAATGTTAGAAAGGTTAAAATGAGTATTGGAATAGGTGTAAATTGTTAAATGAGCATGGAAAAGGTCATATATGTTTAGAATGTACATTGTATGTAAAGCTTTAGTTGTTGAACTTGGATATGAACCTAATATGTGATGATTTGAGCTATGTTAACTTGATTGTGATTGTGTTAAGTGGCCATGATGATTTCTATATATGTTTAGGGAGTGTTTAGAATTGGAATTTTGGTAAATTTTGACTATAGCAACAAGTTAGGTCCTTTCACAACTAGCGTCACAACCAAGTTGAAAACTGTCATGACCATGAAACATGGATCCATTGTCTTTCATGGCTAGGTGTCATGCCCAACTCAAATGTTCATGGCCGTGAAGACACTATTCACAACAAAAGTTGTCTTTGTCCAAATAATGTTTTGGTGGGTCCGAAACATGCAAAAAATGCCTAAATACTAGAGAATGATGTTATATCATATGAGAATATATCTATAAGCCTAATTATCATATGTGAACATGAGTATTTATATGTAAAATAATGGTAACATAAAAGAATGAGGTTCAAAATAAGCAGATACTTTGATATAAATGCTCATTTCTTTACATGAGGACTGCTTTAGGGTAGATAGTGCACCATAAAAGGAATAATTAATACGTATTTATGAGATATATGAGTGAGGAACAAGGTGACTAGCCTTGGAACAGGTGCTTCTGTTCCTAATACTCATATTTATTATTATACTCAGTCAGGTTAGCTAAGCTCGGGTATGAATGCACTTGATTTGAGAAGCTTGGATGAGCACATATATAGAGTGAGTAGGATGACTAGCTTTGGACTGAGTGTGCCTACTTCACACCCCATATCCGACTAGTCCGGAAATAAGGCTTGGGCCATTTGTTGAAGTTATTTATTGAAAAAGAAAATGAACAAGGTAGACAAGGTTAATAAATAAGAGATATTAATGACACGGATAATGGTAAAAGTATGAGAAATGTGATATGATATGAACATTATCACTACATATATTTGTTACATCATTTCCTTATTTTCCTTAAACACTTATTCATATTCTTTTTATGCCATGATATATTCTATACTATATATTTGTATTATTGCATGCGAAAATTTTAATGCCTATATGTACCACCAAGTTAAAGATAGCTTAGCATGGGTTTTTCTCATACAGGTTTAGGAGCTTATAGATATTAAAGTTGAAGTTGTAAAGAGAAGCCAGTGCCCATATCCAAATAAAACATCAGTAACCCAGTTTGTGGGTCTAAGTTATCATATTTTGTAATTTGTATAAAGATGCATATAGGTATAATGATAAAGGCTTATAATGTGACACAGTTCGTGATGCATATATTGAACACGTATGAGACCTAGAGCCTAAAACTAAATATTGTTGTATATAATGTGATAAAGAATGTGTATGAATATGACATATAAGATGATGATGATAAACCAGATATAAGATAAGGACAGATAGTAACATTTTATCTATATAATGGGATTGTTCCCGTTATAAGGTGATGTAATGGGTTTAGTCCTATTATATAGGTGGGGTGTTACTTTGTGTGACGCCCTACCTATATTACAGGACTATGCCTATTATTTCACCCGATAATAAGAATAATCTCATTATATAGATAGAATTCCACTATATGTGCTTCTTATACTGATTAATTACTATTCATATCATAAAGGCTCACATATATTTTTTTTCTTTTTACATTATATCAGCATCAAATTTTGGCTCAAGGCCTCATCATTGTTCAAATCATATAGTCTTGGGCTTAGGCCCCATACATGTACAAAATATACTTTATAATTGTGTCATAATACATGCCATTGTCACTATTCCTACATGCATATATATAGGAGACACAAAACATGATAAACTAGACCCAAAAATCGGGTCTCAAATGTCCTTTCTTAATATGGGCTCTGGCAGAATTCTCTTATTTCAATTTTACTATTTACAAGCTCCTTGACCTGCGTGAGAAAAACTCATGCTAAGCTATCTTTAGCTTAGTAGTACATATAGGCATTGTGATTTTCTCATGCAATCATATGAACATAATATAACATTTATTGTGTCATGACATATGAACATTATATCACGTTTATGAAAGCCATAGAAATGTCATATCACATACATGTAGTGTCTGTGTTCAATTCATATTACATGCCTTTATATCTTTGCCCTCATTCGTGCCATTAATCTCTTACCATTAATCATACTTGTCATGTTCATTTTATTTTCAATAAGCAATTTTGATAAATATAGCTTAAGCCTCATTTCCCGGACTGGCCGGATACAGGGTGTGAAGTAGGCACTCCTAGTCTAGGGTCAAACATCCTACTCACTCTCTGTATAGGGTAATAAAATAAGCGCTCCCAGTTTAGGGTTAGACATCCTACATACCTATTGAGTCATGTGTGCTCGTCTGAGCTCCTTAAGTCAAAAGACTGAGTACAATAATGGATATGAGTGCCGGGAATGGGAGCACCCAGTCCAAGGCTAGCAACCATGTTCCCTTCTCATACCTTATAGCAATACGTATCATTTATCCCCTTTATCGTACAACATTTATCTTAAAGTAGTCCTCAGGTGGAGAAATGGGCATTTATACAAGTATCCCTTTATTGCAATCTTATTCTTTTTTGTTTCTTGCATGTTCATAAATCACATTTATACTCATTAACATGTTTTCATATGTTTTTACATCATACTATGACATTTGTACATAATTGGCACATTTCGGACCCACCAAAACATCATTTAAACATGGGTCACCTTTGCTATGAATAATGTCTTCAGGGCCATGAATTTTTGGGCTAGTTGTGAAGGCTACTGCCTCTATATTCATGGTCATAACAATTTCAACATGGTTGTGACGCTGGTTGTGAAAGGTCCTAACTTGTGCCTATGGTCAAATTTTGTCAAAATTCCTCTTCTAATCACTTCCTAGACTTGTGTAAACATCATCCATGGTCATTAAACATCAAAGCAAACATGTTACACAACTCAAATCATCCCCTAAAATGGGGTCACAACTGAGCTCATAACTCAGCATTACATATACCTTGTGCCCACTTTAACACATATGTCATTTTTGTACTCATAACCATATTTATACATATTTAAACCCTTTAATTAACTTTCTAACATTTAATCATACCATTTCATGTCTCATATTAGATAATATCATATTACTTAACGAAGAGGCAAGCTCAACAACATCATTGCATATAATTTAACATTTACATGCATTTATCACATTTAAAAGGCAAATAACAATGCATATATGTACAAACCTCTATTAGAAGCTTGAAAAAAATTCAATTAAGGAGCTATCTACTCTCCTTGTTGATCTCCTCCCTCTTGTCTTTGTCTCCCTATCACAAACAATATCACATATTAAATACTATATATATGGTAGTTTGGCAAAAATGTGAAACTAACCCATACTCCCCAAACTATGGTTATTATGCATGATTTCTACTTCATATCATGGTAACTCACTTCCAATAATCTCATAGAACACAATTATACACAAAACTTCATCACCCTTCTCCTCTCATAACCTCTCTTCTATAGATTTCTAATCAAACAACCCAATCACCTCATATATCTTCACAATCATGTTAAAGAGATGGTTTGCATGGATTTTCTTACCTCTTGAAAGCAGAAGCTACCCTTGATCATGTAAGGAACTCGTGGGCTCTCTTGCACTAACTTTCTCTCTCCTATAAAAACTCACAAAAGATGATGATTTCTTTAAATCTTGCTTTGATTGTGTTCTCTCTCTTGGTTTGGTGTTAAATCACTCACAAATCCATGAAGAATCACTCACATATGGTTATTGGGTGTCTAGGATTTGTTCTTGGGGTTTGAGGATGGAAAAGATGATGAAAAATGAACATAAGATTATGGAAAAAGCTTATATACAGCCCCTTTCACGGTTATGAACACGTCTTTCACGGTCATGAATATCAATATTCATGGTCATGAACAAAACCTTCATGCCCATGAATGTCTACAGTAAAAACAATCAATGTTTATCTTTGACCATAATGTTCATGGCTATGAATCACTTTGTTCACGGGCATAAAGGTTGATTTTTTCACACTTTCTTCATTTCTTTCATCCCTCTCTTCAAACCAAAGTCAAAATTGTCCAATATATCATACATATACCTCAAATATACTCTTATATACCTTATGTATACGTTTCATATGATTACTTTAAGTCACATAATCATGCATAACAACTAACCCCTAGTTAATAGGTGTTACACCTTGAGGGGGGAATTCCAAGTGAATTAAAAAGGTCGAATGAATTGCAAAACCTTGAACTATTTGATAATAACTTACAAGAACCTCAAAGTTTAGGAGTCAATAGCAGCTTAGAGATAGTGGAATTCATGAATAACAAGTTTATTGCTGAAATTCATCTATGTTTTAGAAAGCATTTGAGAATTCTAAATTTAGCTGAAAATAATTTACAAGGTAGCACACCATCTGATATAGGAAACTGCCCAACTTTGTGGAGACTGATCCTTATGCATAATAATCTTTCCGAAGTTCTTCTAGTATTTCAGTATATGTTATTAGAAATGACAGATGCACAAGCAAAACTAATGGGTTTAACAAAAAAGAATACTCCCTGTTTTGAATGAGAAACTTTGATGTGAAAAAGATTATTTTTAATATTTAAGACATTTGAAATGGTTTAAATAAAGATACAACAATTATTGTCAACTTTTACGCTTTAGCTCTAGGTTTGGAGGGGATCCTGTGACAAAAAAAATTACTACTCTAAATGAAGTTTGGGAACATTAGTTTAAGGTAATATATATATATATATATAATTAATTTCAAGAAGTGTATGAATTATATGTATATGATAATTTTTTTTTTTTTTTTACTTTACTAGTCTCATCCTAACCACAAAAGTTATACTATGGATACATTTAGAGATTATGAAGATTTGAGAATTGTAATTGGAAATGGAACTATTATTGGAACACATGCAATTGGATTAGGAGATGGCACTGATGTAAGAATAAATATGGAAGAAGAAAAAAGAGGCTCTGCTTTAAAAGACTTGATTTATGATCATAATACTGCAACATTTATATAGAATGAGGCATAATATTCTTTACATCAGTCTCCATCTCACCATCATTTCACTTCACCCCTTCCTTCAGAATCTATTAATGCATATGTCCTTCCAGCACCTAAAAGATGTAGTAGAAGTTAGTTTGAAGGAAAATCTGCTTCTTTTGAGTACAATAACATTCAACCAAAAATCATAAATAAACTCGCTACTTCTATTGACAAGTTGGCCGAAGCTATTAGTTCATTTGATATTAGCGAATACAATTATTTGGATCTTATTAAAGAAATATCAAACATGGATAAGCGTACACATTCTAAGGCACTCAAGCTGCTTAATACTAGGGCAAAGAAGATTGGATTTTCAAAAATGACTCTAGAAGAACATTCTGAATGGATAACTTATGAATTAGAGCAGCGAATTATAATTTTCTTTTTTTATAAACTTTATTATTGTTTTGGTTTTTTTTTTTTTTTCAAACTAATAAAACATTAGGCTATGTGATTTTGTTTAAATTTTAGATAAGGAAAAAATTATTGTATTTTGAGATGTTTATTGGTTATGTTTATTTTTATATTAGCTTTTATTAATAAAGAATGGTAATTGGTTGTAGCTAATGATTTTGCTTATGTATGATTTGGGTTCCCTTTTTTGAAAAATTGTATTTTATCTTTAAAAAAACGTTCTGAATGGATAACATATGTGTAGATGATGAAGTAGAGAATCAAGAAGTGCAAGAAGAAGAAAAGATGGATGAAAGATGGCATGCATATATATATATATATATTTGCTAGCAACAATTCAAGTAATTATGTGCATGCCATCAATTATTAGGATTGTATTGGAGTTATTGATGGTACCCATATCCCAGTAATGATAGCTGGACGTGACAAAAGTAACTATCAGAATTGTCATGAAACAATTTCACAAAATGTTTTAGTAGCTTGTAATTTTGATTTTGAATTTATTTATGTGCTTAGTGGTTGAAGGGATCTACACATGATTTTAAAGTATTAAATGATGGTTTATCCAGGAATAATGGACTTAAAGTACCTCAAGGTATTTTTTCTTAACTTTTTTATTTCAATTTATTTTTGCCTTTTTATTTAGCATCTAATTTATTGTATATGCTAAGTAAAATATTTTTTAGTGGATTGTGGATTTCCAAATCTGCTTCAATTTTTAGCTCTTTTCGAGGTATCCGCTATCACCTTCAAGATTTCTATGGTCAAGGTCGTTATCAAGAAAATGCAAAAAGAGTTATTTAACATTTGTCATGCTTCTTTGAGGAATACAGTTGAAAGATTATTTGGCATATTTAAATCACAATTTACAATCTTTAAAATAACTCCATTTCCATTTAACACACAAGCAGAGCTAGTGTTAGCTTGTGCAGGATTGCATAACTTTCTTTGAAAGGAGTGTCATTCAGATGAATTTCCAGTTGAATCAGATATTGAAACTTCATCATCCTCATACATACCAACTAATCAATAAGAAGAGCTTGAACCACTTCTTACAACTCAAGAGCAACAAAGAAATATTGCTAACGAATGAAGAGCTAATATAGCTAATGATATTTGGAGCAATATTAAGCATATGAATACTAATTAATATTAGATTTTTTAAATATTTTTTTTGCTACATGAGTTGGTTAGTTTTTTTTAGTACAAATTTTTATTTCTTTTTAGTTTTTTTCCACATTAGTTAGTTTTTTTTAGTATGAATCTTTATATATATATAGTATAACTCTTTATTATGTTTTTTTCCTTTCAAAAATAAATAATAAATATCTTAATTATTAAAAAATTAATTAATAACTTTACTTTATTGATTATTTTAAAATTTTATTTTTGTTGTAGGAGAAATATAAATTTAAGGTATCAAAATATGTATTTATCCAAATCAATAAAAATTTATCAATATCTATAAAAATCTATTAAAATCCTAAAAAATAAAATTTATAAAAGTCATTGATAAATTTATAAAATCTGCAAAAGTTATTAAAAATTTATAAACTTTACAAAAGTTATTTACTTAAAAAAAATCTATAAATATCTTTTAAACAACTCTTTCGAAACTCTATTGCATTTGGCCTAAAATCGTCTCCTGCAAAATAATTTCCACTTTCCCTTTTGAAAATCGAAATTTGACATCCACTGAATTAAACAAACCAAACTGAAAAAGAAAAAAAAAAAAAAGAAATTGTCCTTCTCTAAGAGTTCAATCATAATATCATAAATAGAATGTCTTTGTACCGAGAAAGGCTCGGTTAGGTTGTGAATTTGTTCGCTTGGAATTTTCTTGTTTGCTTTCTTTTGGGATGGATTTTGTTCAATTCTTATTTTTATTTTTCTTATTGTAGCTTCTGTGAAAGGTCTCATGAGAGTTGAATTTTAGGAAACAGTGGATTTAGAGAAGATCTAAACCGCCGCTGAGCTTCTGCTTCACCTGCATGTCAGAGCACTGTAAGTGAGGGTTGGTTGAGGGAGAGACGATGAAGGTAGTTTTAGTTTATTTATTTAATCCTTAATTTTTCTTCAAATTAAACTTAAGCCCTAATATTTGCCAATTCATCTTTATTTTTAGCCAAATAAAAAAAGAAATTACAGCTGCCATGGAGGACAAAACTCCATCTTTTTTTTATCGAAAGCTATTTTTGAAAAAAAAAAGTATAGATTGTGTATTATTTTGAAAATTTTTATAGATGGTGCTAAAATTATTAAACTTATAAACCAATGTTATTAAATCTAACCCGACTAACAAATTGGAAAATTAGGGGATCAAGGATTAGATGTTCAACAAGGATTGAACGGAGTTAAACCAGTCAAAACGAAATTCTTCCAAAATATAATATTTAAGATAAAAAATACTTGCACCAAACGTGTTTCATGCACAATAATATATTTGAAATATTATATATTTAAATTCAAATTAATAAATAAATATATTAAAAAATATTTTCAAATATAATATATACATATATATATTAAAAATAATAGCACTGATTTATTTATATATTCTTTAATTTTTCAAAAATCATAATAAATAATCATTTTCAAAAAGTAATGCTCATAATACATTCATTTTTTAAATAATTTTTTTGAGAAATAAAATAATTATAAATATATCATAATATATATTATTAACAAAAATATAAATGTTTGAATTAAAATCATGAATTAAATATTTTTTAATAATGTTATAATAATGCATTATTTCTTTCAAAAAATAATGTTGTTAATTTTATGAATAAATATAGTTAATACATAATTATGTATGGATTAATAAATATTTATAATTTAACTTAATATATAATTATATTAAAAAGTATTCCAAAAATAAATATAATTTAATAAACTTAATTTATATTATTTAAATCTATATTAGTATTCATCATTGTATAATATTATTATATATTAATTTATTTTTTTAACCAATTAAGTATTTCGTAGAAAAATAATAAAGGGAATTTTACAGAATTACTAAAAAGCAAATCCATATTTACAATTTTATCAACGTTGAAAGTTTTTTCCAAATTGACCGAAAATAACTTTATAAAATTATAACAGTATATAAATCTGAAAGTCACTATAAAATATGTCTAGACGTATATCTCTAGAATATCTGCAGTATACATTGGACATATTTTAGTTCAATTTTTACCAACAAAAAAACAAAAGAAGAAGAAAAAGAAAAGGAAAAAAGAAAAAGAATTGAATCGTTAAAAAAGAAAAACAAGAAGAAAACAATTCAATTGAAATCCAAAGCATTACAAATTCTCAAATAACAGTACATAAATCAGAAAATCATCCTAAAAATTTGTCTAGACGATATATTTTTGGAATATCTTCGGTATACCGTGGGCATATTTTGGTTAAATTTTCACCAAAGAAGAAGAAGAAGAAGAAGAAGAAGAAAAAGATGATGATGAATAAAATTTAATCGAAATTCAAAATATCACAAAATCTCAAACTAAATATTTTCAATTCATTGTTAAACATTGGGTATACTTTTCAGAATTCTTTATGAATACCATGGGAATACCTTGGATATACCTTGAGAATTCTTAGAAAATTCCTTGAGTATACTTCAAGAATACCTTGAAAATTTCTTGAGAATTCTCTTAGAGGAATTCTCTAAAAATACTCTGGGAATACATTTAGTATGCTTTGAAAATTCCATGGAAATACTTTAAGAATACCCTCGATATACTTTGGTAATTTTCACCCAATTAAAAAAAAAAGAAAAAAATTGACTAGTTCCCTAGACTTAACAAACATAAATTTGAGTTAAAACTAAATATGATGAAGCAGCAATAGGAATAAAATTATAAATTTGCAAAGATGCTTCAGCGTTTTAATATTCCAGCATCGAATAAAGCAATGCAAAAATACTACTAAAAATGCTCTGAACCATTTATATTATGCATGCAAACGTATAAAATTAAATGAAGAGACAATGTTTACCTCTTGATGGCTTCATTGACGAAGCATCGAAAGCATTTGGGAGTTTTTAAGTGGTTGAATCCATAAAGACTGGTGGTAGCTACATCTTTATTTTGGAAGATGATTTTCGATGATATTTTTATTCCTAGGAATGTAGAACCTAGTGTATCATATCGTGAGAAGGTAGAAGTCTACAATATGGATGACCTCAAGGAAGTTATGGCTATTAAGAAGGAAGATCGACTAAGGAAAGCTATGGAAACACAACTAGTAATTTCCGAGGAATTTAAAAAATTTGAAGCTTGGAAGGATTCCCTTGAGACTATTCCAAGCATCAAGAAGTTGTGCTCTTATGTTGAAAGGATTAGAGCTTCTAAACTAGAAAAGTGTTTATCAAAGAAAAAAGAAACAAAAGGTAGAGAGAAAAAAAATCGGTGCCAATGAAAATACACAAAACCATAGATAAATATGAAAAAACATACAAATCCCAGTAAATTATGAAATTTCTTCAATAATAAAAGATAGGAATATGTTCATTTGTCCTATCTCCTATAACTTTTCTATTATTTATACTATGTAATGAAGCGTCTGCAAGAGTTATTGTAGCTACTTCAGTGTCTCTAACGCCTACAAGTATGGTTTAGTAGTAACCAACTATATGTGGCATAATAAGAGTATATGACTTTGATTTAAGATGATATAATTAAGTTATAAGATGAACGGATGGTAAATTGATGATGTATTGGAGGTATTTTGGGGTTTACATGAGGTATATGAGGGATATATAGTTAGATTTGGGTCTTAGGCATTGAAATGGTTTGAAAGAATGAAGAAAAATGAAGATCTAAAGGTGTTATGTTCGTAACAAAATGTGTCACGACCATGAACATCATGAAATTTGAAATCAGAGTTAAAATAGCTTCATGGCTATGATAGGCGTGGTCATGCCTGCAAAAATCTACAGTATAAATTGGACAATTTCATCAATTTAAGCCATAAATGCAATTTTGCACCTCCAAAATCCTAGACACACTCCCAATCTTCTAAAATCCATCTCCCATATGATTTTTAAGGGTTTCTAAGCTATAAAAACACGAGATTCATGATAATAAAACAAGATTTAGTAAGGATTTAAGAGATTTTCCAAGGAAGAAGAAGAAGATAGAAAGAGAAAGCTTGAAGCTTGAGGGAGTTCAGGTCTCCTACCAAATTAATGATACATCCCGGGTCTAGGGGGTGTGGAACAGGTTTGCCAGGTGGCACGCAAAGTCGAAAGAGACTGGTGGCCCTTGTTTGATCCAAGATAAAAGAATAGAGATACACCTCTGCTATCAGCTTAAGCTTTTAGCACAATGGTAAGCACACTTTTTGGTTGAGTGTCCTGTGGCAGGGGCAGTACCATGATGAGTGACCTCTTGGAAAGTGCTTGGCTCAAAGCGGTTAAGCGGCCAATTAAGCATTATTGAGCAAGGTTAATACCAGGCTGGGTGACCGTCTGGGAATACCTTGGCCCAGTCACATCATTTGGTATCAGAGCCTGAAGTTGGGTTCGGATCCCACTTCCGTGTGCCAGGTTTGAGGAAGAATCTCCTTAAAAAGGGAGGGAATGATATGTCCCGAGAATAGGGGGGTGTGGAACGGGTTTGGCCAGGTGGCACACAAAGTTGAAAGAGACCGATCACCCTTATTTGATCCAGGATAAAGAAATAGAGTTGCCCATCTGCTATCAGCTTAAGCTTTTGGTAGAACGGTAAGCATTCTTTCTGGTTAAGCATGTTGTGGCAGTACCATGATAAGTGACCTCTTGGGAAGTGCTTGGCCCAAGGCGGTTAAGCGGCCGATTAAGCTTTCTTGAGTAGGGTCAGTACCTGGATGGGTGACCGTCTGGGAATACCTTGGCCTAGTCGCATCAATTAACCTTGTTTTCTTCCTTCTTCGGGTAAGATTTCATACTTACCCTCCTCTTTTAACAAATTTGTGGTGGTTTAATATCTTGAACCTGAAATGGGTATAAACCCATTTGTAAATGAGTAAGTTTGATGTAGAACCTTGAGTTTTCTTTGGAGGAAACACTCTTTAAAGCTAGATTGAGTTGATTTACATGTTTTTAGATAGGTTTAAGTAAGAAATGACCTAGCTTGATAGTTTTTGAGTTAGGGTTTGGAGTATATGACTTTATATAGCTATATATGGTAATATATGACTTGAGTTAATGAAAAATAGTTATGTTTATATTTAGGAGATGCCTTGGAGAGTGGGATTACCACCAAAGAGGCTAGGCAAGCTTGAAAGTTTGGATTTTGATTTGGCTCCATAGGAGGTAAGTACATATATGCATTTTAACTTGCTAAAATGAAGGTGTTGAATGATATGATAATAAAAAATAATTGAAATTTGTTTGCAAATAACAAAGTATGGTAGATTGATTTTGCCTATAGCAATGAATGATATGTTGGGACATAATAACATATTAGGTGATATTAAAGGACAATAAATGGCATTAATTTAGATCAGTATAGTAACAATAATACAAAATAAATGGTGGAAGCATATTAAATCACTAATAAGGCATGAGTAAAGCATAAATGGCTTTTGAAATATAATGAGAATATGGTGATTTAATATTTGTATAAGGAATATCCCTTGAACTTAAATTTCTAGGTTGAGGTAGATAAAATGGTAAAATATGGCTTAATATACTAGGCCAAAAGATAGTACAAAAAGGTTTCTATAGTGAAATAAATGAAAAATAGAACTTGGATTTTTCTTAAGTGTCCATTAGTACATGAGAAACGATAATTATGAAGGATTAAAAGAGAAATTAAGCTTATTTAAGTTAATAAATTTCTAGTTCATCTATTTGCATAAATAGTACATAATGAATCACAAAGATAGAAGAGGAATTTTGATAAGACTCTAGGGAGGCAATATTGATATATAGATGTATACCATGAAATGAATAAAACACTTGAGATATTCATATAATAAGATATTTGTCAAATGGTGAAATGCATATGTATGATTGTGAGGCTATTATTTCAGTTGGTTATAAGTTAGGCTCAATGCCTATATTAAGAATTGACAACTGTAGATGCACAAGCTTTATGAAAACACTTAAACCATTTGACAAAAAGTGGCACAAAAGAGGTAAGTCCCTCGTTTTGAGAAATCAATGACTGAATGACTTGTAATTGAATATGTATGTAATTAATTGTAAATGGTTATGTTGGCATGTATATACCCTATAAATGATATGGATTGTTGATAGGAATGGCTACAATTGGTTAGCCTTAGTGCCTTATATGATGAATTGAACCTTGGCATTTAAAAAAAAAAGAAAGATGCAAGCTTGTATGACTAAAGCATATTATAGGTCTCATAAAATGGGGCAAATGCATGGATGATAAATGCATGTTTTAACATGATTTATAATGAGTGTTGATAGGTGAGGTGGCAATTGGACCACCATAAAGCCTATATGTGTGATATGCACGAAAGAAATGTTAAATCCTGTATTTTAGAAATGGGAATAAGCACTTTCACAACCAAGCTAGAATCTGTCATGACCAAGAATAGAGAAATAGGGTCATTCACGCCTAGCTTTCACGGCCAGGCCAAGGTGTCACGGTTGTGAAGACATTATTCACAGTAAAAAAGAACTTTGTTTTTAATGATGTGTTATCAGGTCTGAAACATGCCAATCATTCCCATATACTTAGATATGATGTTAAACAATATGAAAATATATTTGCGAGTTTAAGAATATGATTATATGCTATGCATATTGATTGAAACATATGAGATTGAGATGGAAACGAAAAGATAATAGGTAATGAATGCTCATTTCTCAACATGTGGACCGCTTTAGTATAAATGGTGCACCATTAAGGGGGATAAGAGATACATATCCATAAGTCTATGAGTAAGGATAGAGTGGCTTAAGCTCGAAGAGCACCCCTACTCCTAGTACTTATAGACATGATGTTATACTCAATCAAGTTGTTTTAAGCTCACAGAGTCATCTTGACTTAAGATTATGGTGAGTAGGGTGGCTTAAACTCAGGTATGAGCGCTCCAACTTCACACCTCATATCCAAACAGTCTGGGAACAAGATTTTAATGGATAAACCATAAGTGAAGTGTGGAAATTAGTTAAATGATAGAAAGATCAGAAGGAGAAAAAGTGATATGATGTGTCATGAATTTGGTATGTTTATTCTTTTAAAACATACATATATGATATTGAATACGGATATACTTTGAATGCATTGAGTCATAATATACAAATTAGATGTTTGAATGATTGATAGGAACAACCGATATACGTTCGAGCCTCCAAAAGGTCAATGCATAGATTGGTAATCGAGATATCGGGACCCATAAATAAAGAAAAAGATATGTAATCTATGATTCTGATGGGCATTTATGTATGAGGTATTGGTATAGATATTAAACAAATGCCTTGACATTGTCATGCTCACATGATTTGAAAGTGATTACGTTACCAATTTCATATCATAAATTATATGATTACATGTTATATTTGATATGCATATGTGTATTACTAAGCTATGAGTAGTTTAGTGTGTTTTCTTATACACATAGGTTTTGGAGCCAATATATTATTGATGTAGCGGTTGATAGCGGATATGCCAAAGCTCATGCAAAGGAGACTGTATAGACCGAATTTTGGCCGAACATAGTCTTAGCATTCATTTCTTGGGGATGTAATTAATTATGTTTGTTATCTTGTAATCATGTAATATAATGTTAAAAAAAAAAAAAGAGATATGACTCAACTAGACATAGTTGAGATGCATGAGTTGAGGGCCTTGTAGGTCCCAACCTAGAATGTAGACTATGGTAAATAGTTAAACAGGAAATAGTGATATCTAGTACATGGTATATTTGATAAGTCAAACAAGCTAGTCTAATCGAATATACATGCATAATATATGATAAAAATTTATATAGAAAAGATTAAAATTTAGATAGGTTTATAGCTATCCAGTCTGTAGCACTTCTTATATATTATAGGTTATATTCCTAATATATGAAAAGTTGTTACAGTGTCCTCTGCATTTCAGGCCTATTAGAAAACGATGTCGTTTCATTCTATAAAACTGTTATCAGTGATGTATATGTCATAGTGTATTCGCTATTTTTTATATATTAAATAATATACCACAATGGATACGTGTATATTTCACATTTATAATAAATAAATATTCAAGTTGTTGATTAAACTATGAATGCAGTAGTTAAATATACTATGAAATATACAACCATTTGATTATGTACAGAGAATTTATTATCAAGTTATTGATAATAATGAGATAAATATCTCTGGTAGAAGATAATTTTAAAAATATTCGTAACCGGTATAGGACAATGAATTGGGTATTCATTGAGTCTCTAGGTTATCACATGATTTATTCTGAGGAGGAATCTCATTATCCATGATATAATGATATCTAGATAAACTAGTGAGTTCTTAAAGAGTTAAGGGTACCGAACAATGACGTCTGATAATAACTACACAGATAATGCTAGATGTCAACAATTATTATTTTAGTCATAATATACGAGTTTTTTATGATTCAAAGTCTTTTGACTTGAGGTGTCAAGATTTTCCTTTCATGGGTAACTGTGGAAGTGCTCTTACCTTGTACTGGACTATTCCTGTTAATAATCCAGCTTGTAGTTATCACAGTTAGTTATATAATGAGATTAGTAATAGTAGAACTCGTTACCCTATAGCACTAGGGCAAGATCTTAATGGAGTTGATATTTTGGTTCTGATAAAATAAATTTCTAGTCAGGAGAAATATGACTTATTTGATATAAGATTGATATTATTAATTAGATTAATAATGATAAGTCTTATTTTAATTAGAATGCAAATTATCACTTATTAGTATATTGATCAATAGGGTTTGACATATTGTGACCCTAATCAATATTAGGATCATAACGAGAGACCTTAATATTATAATTTAGAGGTCAAATTAATATTTGAGATTTTATCGGTAATTAAAAGGAGAATTCCTGAATGATATTTAATGTGTCCAAGTATAAGAGAAATTTGGAAATAGTGTCCAATATAATATTAAGGAGTTAATATTATATTTTTATCCTGATAAAATTATTGATCTTATAAGTCACACAAAAAAATAAATTATTTGGCTAGTCTTTATTTATAGATGTGGGGAGTAATTTAATTGAGAATTAAATTAGTGAGAAAAGTTTTTTTTCTCAAATTTTTTCTTCTATGTTTTAAAGGAAAATTTTAGTGATTATACATTTGGGATTAACAAATGAATTTCATAAAAAAAGACTAAAGCTTTTAGTATTTTTATTTGGTTTGCGCACTTGGTGAACTCGGTTTTAAAAGGTTTGTCTAAACCTTTTAATTTTCCATTTTGTTTAATAAATCATTGGATGATTTTAGAAAATTGGAAATTATTCATAAAGATTACAAAATATGTTTTTCTAAAGTTATGGATAAATGTTTAAGGTTAATATGAAAAATGTATTTTCATGTCATGCAATATTTAATTGCATATTTCAGTAAACTTAAAAATTTTTGAAATCTCTAATTTTAACCGAGACCTAGAACTCCTCTCAATCCAAATATATTTTTCACTTCCAACAATTAGTATCAGAGTCATCCCCTGAATTTTTCAGCGAAATGACTCTTTTATACCAGTAGGCTCGGTTTAGTTATGAATGATTTTTTTGTTGTTCTTTTAGATTTGATGTATTTATTATATTGCATGTGATGTTTCATGATATTTTTTCTCATTTTGTTTTGAGGTTTTCAAAGGTGTTATGGTCTGCCAAGATGAAGTTTAATTTGTATTTTCCATTTTATGATGAGAATTTTTCTAGCAATTGCAATAGGATTGTAAATTACATGATTAATTTGTATTAATGCATATGATGTGATTATATATGGTAAATGATTGAATATGTGAGCTTTAAATATTAATTTTGGATTAATAATAAATATAAATATAAATATATATATATAGATAATAATTTAAATGAGATTTATATTATATATCTATTTATGTGGTTTATTTTAAATGAGATTTAAATTATATATATATATATATATATATATATATATATATATATATGGTTGTTTTTTTTCAAGTTGTTGAAAAAATTCAACTTTTATTTATAAATTCCATTTTATGGATCTAGTAAGTATAAAAGTATACTTACAAAATATATGTAGATATATATACTCTAAAATTAATTTAATTTAAATATTATATAATATGATTATATAATGAGTTCACATTTATTTATGAAACATAAAGTGCATACTAATGAGGGGTAGTATGTATTTTATTCAATCAAATATCATATATTTATAGATCCATAACCATTTGAATATAGATGTAATCACTTTTAATGATTATATGAGATATGACATGAAAAAAACTAATGTGCAAACATTAATCTTAAAATTAGATTATATAATAATTTAAAGATAAATTTACAGTTTTATGGATACTAATAAATTTTTAATCCAGTTAATGTGCAAAATAAGACTTTTAAAATTAGGATAAAAGACCAAATAATCTTTCCAAATATAATGAATCAAATAAAGATGTAAGATGTATACATTGAAGTTCTCCATGTGAGCATTAATATACAAGTTATTGTATATTAATGATAATGTCAAATAATGTATTTGACTTGTAAAATGGATGGACATCTAGTGTTGCAAAAATGTCATTTTGTGAAGTTGAGTGGCACTATATTGAATCCATTCGTTCTGCTGATCTCATGGGTAGGATTCATCTAATATGTTAGCCAAAGAACGTCATTTTGTGAAATTGAAGGTTAGTGTATGAGGAGCCAGTTAAAAAGGAACTAAATTGAGTTTACAATTGTTGTATTTGACAAAGAGTTGTATCTCATTAATATGTCAATATTCCAAAAATACCACTGTGAAAAGTTGAAGAATATTAATTAGAGTATTATTAAAACCTAATTTACCAACTAGAAGTTCATCTCAACGGAACTTTCATTTCGTACGAGAAAAGTGTAGGATGCGCTAAATTAGTTGGAGAAACCATTATGATTATGTGTCCAAATCATTTTGGTTAAATCGGTTTGACTATTAATATATAATTAAATTGATACATTTTATTCTTTTTACAGTTATTTTTTTCTAATAATATGGCTACACCATCACCACTCCAATCGCTTTTGGACTGTAATAGGCTTTTTAGGCCTAATTATGTGGACTAGTTAAGGAATCTTAAGCTGGTATTCAGCCACACTTGTGAGATATTGTTAGTAAGCCAAAATCTGCAGTACCTGCTGCTAATGCAAGTGAGACTGAAAAATAATATTACACAGATTGGATTAATAAGAACACTCAAGCAAAGTGTTATATACTTGCTTCTATGGAAAATAAACTACAAGAGCAATATGAAAATATAGAAGCTTGTGATAATATTTTTGAGTTAGTAAAGAAAAGTTATGATGATGCTAGTAAGACCACCCGCTTTAACTATTCTAATAGACTATTCCAAATGAAAATGAAGAAAGACCAAGATGTTGGTGAACATATGGGTGAGATGATAAAACTTATTTATTACTTTGAGGATCTCAATTTCTTCATTGATGCGGATTTTAAGATAGACTATTTCTTAGCATCACTTCCACATTCTTATGGAAGTTTTATTTCTAATTTCCATTTAAACAAAGTGGAATGCACTTTGCAAGAGCTGCAACAAATTTTGGTTTATCACCAAAATACTGTAATTAATCCCCAAAAGAAAGAGACATAAGTATTGGTGGCAACTTCTTTTTCTTACCTAAAAAAAATGAAGAAGAAGACCACTGTGGGAAAGAGTTTCACTCTCTTTTCTTTACATTCCAAAAAGGGTAAGGGAAAGGCAAAAGGCCAGCTTAAGCCAAAGGTTGACAAAGGAAATACCTTTGTCTGAAATAGATTGTCTGAACCTTTTAATTTTTCATTTTATTCTATAAATCATGAGATGATCTTGACAAATTGGAAATTATCTATAATTGTTATAAAATATGTTTTGCTAAAGTTATGGATAAATACTTAAGATTAACATAAAAAATGTATTTTCATATCATGCAATATTTGATTGCATGTTTCGGTAAAATTAAAAATTTTTGAAATCTCTAATTTTGACTGAAATCTAAATCTCTTCTCAATTCAAATATATTTTCCGCTTCTAACAAAAAACTGCATTTCATCTTGCATAAAACAATGCCGCTCTCCACATCTACAATTTCTGATTTCCACCGCCGCATCTAATGTTGTTGTATTTTGTCGGCCTTTTTTTCCTTTTGAAATTGGCAAGAACCATTTCGAGATGTCCATCCAACTCAGGCATTTGATATCAAACAAATCGTTAACAAAAATCCAATAATGAAAATCAACAAAAACAAGAAGAAAATTCAAAATCAACCACATTTTTCCTACCTACCCGGCTACCTGCTTCTCATCACCGATGAAAAGTCCCATCTTATTAATGCTGTCCCAATTCATTTATTTCTTTCACAACCCAAGTAAGAATTTTCAACAAGAATGAGCAATTAGAGAGAAAATTAAACTCACCTTCATGAAGATCCACCATGGCCGAGGATCATTCAACCATTCCACCAATTTCATAATTTTTCTTCTCTTTTTGTGTACTTTGGATGATATTTCTTATGAATCTATAAGTTCGTTTTCACTAGCTCTTGATTTTCTCCACTTTTAATGATGAACCATTCCACCTCAATTAATTATAATTTAATGAAATTGTTAATTATAAAGCCTTGACATGCATCGGGTCAGGTGCACTGTAAAAATGAAT
>CATIWF010252354.1:0-31930 GCA_949630135.1 Balakata baccata | reverse complement strand
AAAAGTAAATTATATTATACTATGCAAATAAATTTTAAAAATTTAACTCATTTTGTATATGATTAAAATAAATTAATTATTAAACTATATAAAAATTATTAAGAAATTATAATTTCTTAAATAACTTATAAGAATTGTATTAAGTATTTTTAAATTTATATTATATGTTACGTGTATTGTTGTAATTTAGTTTACCATTATTGTTATAATTTGAATGATAATATACTATTGTTATTTTTTTTATTGTGTTTTCATAGTATTTTTTTATTAAATTAATTTTTCATTTTTTTAAATTTGTATATCCTCTTATTCTCACATTTATATATATTATGATGATATCTTATTATGATTTTTTATTAACGTGTCTTGTACGTCATTATTAGATATTGAATTCGTATTATAACTCATATGAAAATTATTAATTTATGTATTATTAAGAATCATATATAAAATAGAGGTAATATATAAATATTTTATGATCATTTTGTATGTCCCTCTATTTCTAATTATTCACGCTCGAAATTTATAATAATAATAATAATAATAATAATAATTTTATCCAGTAAATTAATTTTCGTTACTTTTAATTATCATATAATTAAGTCACATTTAATTTAAATATTAATATTTGTTAATTATATTTGATTCTTATATTTTAATATAAAAAAATTATATTTTACTATGCATGTAAATTTTAAAAACTTAACTTGTTATGTATATGATTAAGAAAAATTAATTATTGAATTATATTTCTAATATTTTTTTATTCTAATATTGTAAAACTTCTCATTTGAGTGTTCTCCTACTTAATTATAGACATGGACATGGGTGAAGCAAAAATAAAATATAAGGAGGGGCCAACAATAATCATAGTACAAATGATCAAATATTTGTTTTATATATATATAATAATAATAATAATAATAATAATAATAAAAGTTAGATATATTATATAACTCTAAATATATTAAATATTTATTCTTCAATGTTAGTTATTTGGACATTATATTAAAAATCGGATTAAATGTTATAGTTTTATTTATAATTATCACTTATTTGTAATTCATAAATTAAAAATAATAATATTCACGATACTTAAAAAAATATTGGACATTAAATTAAAAATTGGATTAAATGTTAGAGTTTTATTTATAATTATCGCTTATTTTTAATTAATTTTCATTAATAATATTCACATAATCTAAAAAAATAATAATATTGGACACTAATAGTTTTTTTATTAATTTATTTTTTTAATATTAGTTATATGATTTTTTTATATATAAAATATAATTATATAGCCCTAATAGAACTAAACTTTTAATTAATGAATTATTAATATTATTTATTAATAAATTCAATTAGTAAATGATAAAATTAATCTAATTAAATAATACAATCATGTTGACTTTTCGATAATTTTGTTTGTCCCTTCCAACTCTCATTTTTATATATGGTATGATAAAGTGAGTAATAATTTACCATTAATTTGATCTATATCAATTTAGGCAAAAAAAAAATCACTAATTAAAATGTCAAACTGTTACTTAAATTGTAACTGAGGAGGAGTCACATCATATATGGAATTGCCTTTAGGATGGCAATTTTAGTCCGATCTGCGATGTCTCACTCCTAACAGAGCGAATTTTTTTTTATATTTTATGTCCCATCCCGAATTCGAAATTTTTTGTATAGGGAACGAGGCAGGGACGGTATATACATCCTCCGCTCTTATCATTTTATCTATATTTTATATATATTTATACAGATAATATTATTTATTTTTTAACATAATTATTAAATTTAAAAATAATAAAATAAGAATATAATATTTATTTAAAGTAAAAAATATTTTTTATTTAAAAAATTATATAATTAACTAATTAATTAAAATAATATTAAATATTGAAAAAAATATATATAATATAAATTGGAGATGGAAGATCCCCGTCTCCATCGAATGCAAGAATGAAGACCAAAAAAAATTTTCTATTGGAGATGAGACGGAATTTCGGAATAGAAAACAGAAAAATCTGCTCCGAATCCGACCGGTTGCTACTCCTTATTGCCTTAGTAACGAAAGTACCATTTGAGATCACAAAAACAGAACATGCCAAATTGCCAAGAAGCCTAATCTTTGAAATGGCAGAAACCTGAAAGCCACAAATACAATTTTTTCTTTAAGTTCTTCCTATTTAAAATTGAAGAAAAGACAAAAGAGCTTTTCCAATAATGCTACAATTGAAAATGGTCCCTACTACCATTCCTTCTTTGTTATAAGACAATGAATGATGAGTGACTGGAAGTACTGTACACTCTTTTTCTTTACTATAAGAAACCATTAGAATTGCCTCTTTTTGATTTGTAACTGATGTCAAGCTACCATTCGCTAAGAGTGCTGGCTGACGTATGATTTTTTTCCTCAAATCTCAATGCTGCAATTGAAAATTTAGTGGTTTTCTGAGATTTTTTTTCTCAAATCTCAATGTATGAACACCGAAAATCAAGAAACGCCATTTTCTCATTTGCTAACCGATATACATCTAATACTAGAGCTCACCATGGGCTGTTCGTTTAATAGGTGCAATCGTGAATATACATATATTTCTTTGGCTATTTCGTGATTTAGCTAAAATTTCATAATTTTATTATGAATGATTAATAACATATGAAAATCAAGAAGAGCAAAATGACATGTAAAAATAATTACATATGAAAAATAATTATGCTAATATGAAATAAGTAAGAAATTATAAAAAATGAATTTTATGTAAGAGGGTTAAATTTAATGGAAATATGATTTTTCAATATATTACTATATATACCAAATCAAAATAAATCAACAAGTTATATATAATTTATGATTTTGTCTTATTTTAAATATTCAACGTTAACTCATGTGTATGTTCATCAGTTCAATTCCAAATATATTAACGATTTTTTAATCGATAGAAATCAAATTCGAAATGAGTACACATTTGAGTTGGGCCAAATACTAATTATTAAGTGATAAAAATATATATATATTGAAGTAAGGGGGACAAATCTAGACGTTTGAGTGTGGAAAACGAAAATTTCGAGGGCATGATTCGAAGTATTTTTCTTGTGGAATAATAGGGCGAGTCCCTATTTGCTGCATGCATATCGGTTAGACCCATCCCCAACTATAGCTATATTCTAGATATGCAAGTGCCACTTCTTCCCGTAATTAATTATTATATCAAATATTAAACTATCAAATTAAATATACTGTTATATTAATGGCTAGTCAATATTCTCATCTCCAAGCGAGCAAAGTATTTATTTATTTATTGGAAAAGTTAAAACTTGTTGAAGAAGTCCAATTTTAGTGCGGTTGAGTCGTTTTCGATAGCTCACACCTTTCCAATTAGAACCATTAACGTAAAGGAATCGTTTCATCTTAATTGAAATGCCGTTAACTCAGAAAATGAACTTATATAGTCACAAGTACATGTGATCATTTTATAATATCTATGGATGAGGAGGCTGCAGGAAATTAATCAAGACCCACACTGACCATTTTAATTTTACTATTAATCGAATCTAGATGATCATAAAAAAGTTATTCTATCTTCATAATTAATTCACTAAATAAAAATATCAATTCAGATAACAATTTTGCTATTGCAAATTATTCCATCTTCTTCATTTTACATTCACATAAAAGTTTCAAACTCTTTAACTACTTCCTGCCGTTCTAAATTTCTTGTAAATATCCCCTTGGTAGAATTTTCGGGTTCTAACCACCAACATAAAGGAAATAAGGCACCCAAAGATTGTAGTTGCAGTGATTATCAGGAAAGCCATTTTATAACACTGCACGCCACTGCATCTCAGCTGCTGCCCTACTTGCCTTCTCAGCCCCAAGCGCTCCATTTGCTTCAATGCCACTTGGTCGTATAAGTAACCGGTCACTCTCACATTCAGAATGTACGACCCAACTGGGCTAGCTGTTGTACTAACGTTAGCCAAGGTTGAATAATACTTCAGACCAAATATTTCAGAAATTATGGCAAACATCAATGGCCATTGTGCTCCAAAGCAGAAACCAATAACCACCGAAGAAAAATAGAGAGAATTTGGAACACCAAAGGCAATCAGAAGATGGCCAACGCAAGCCAAAAGAAGAATCAATGTGAACAATAAAGGACGAGGGATTTTGTACTTTGTTAGCAAAAATTCAGACGAGAAACCAGACACTGTTCGACCAAGATAGCTCCATATACTAATAAGTGAAATGAACGTTGTGGTGCTACTAGTTGGGTAGCCGAGTGAGTTACCGATCTGACCCATGTTATCCATGGCTGTTAATGTGCCTCCGAGTCCACAAGTTGATGCTACAAATAGTATTAGCATATCCAAACTGAAGACTGCTTGCAATATGGTGAAGTCTTCGCCTCTGGGTGGTGGCTTGAAAATGTTTTCTGCCCAAGAAGATTGCTTTTCCTTTACCTCTGGTGGTGATGCAGTTGCCAATTCTATTTGCTTTTCCTTTTCCTCTGGTGTTGATGTAGTTGCAAATTCTATTGGTGGAGGATTAATTTCACTACTCACTGGAATTGTTTTCTTGCTCCTCCAAAGAAGATATTCTTCTCTTGCAACGATAAATATAGGGAGCAAAAGAAATACAACAACAACAAACGCACCTCCTATGTACTCAATTCTATTAAAATTGAACCTCTTTTGTATGATAATCAGAACCATGAGGAAACCAGCAAGGCCAAGTGATATATAGAACAAATTGTAGAAAACTTTCAGCTCATTTGTTTGTCGAACGATCTTCATTATCCTAATTATTGGAAGGAAAATGAATAGAACAGTAGCAGGAAACCAACCAAGAAGCAATATAAGAGCCTTGGAATTATCTCCATAGAGAGCATGGTAGATTTGTGCCATGATTGCACCACTTAGACCCACAAAACCTTTTAACAAGCCAATAACAGGGCCCCTGCTTTCAGGGAAATTCTTGACACAGGTGACTAAAGCTCCAGTGTTAGAAAATGCATGTGCGTTTGCGCTCAGGAACATGAAAAAACACATCTCCCAAACCTTAGGCTTCGAAATTCGGCCTGTAACACTGAGCCAGACCATGAAATAACCAGTGAAATTCATGATTGCGCCCATTGCAATAACAACCCATGGTGGTGCTATTTCATTGATCAACCCTGAGAGGATCCCAAGATTGCCGCCCATATCCTTGAAGAAGCTTAACCAATTAAGAGTGGTTTGATCATAGCCTAACGATGTTTTGATATCAGTAGAAAACATACCAAACATGTAACCTGTACCAGACATGGACATGATCAAGATTGAGGCGAAAATCGTGAACCACCTCCCACCAACCACTCTTCTCATGAAACCTTTAACATCTCCACCACCATCACTGGAATCAGAGCCCACCATTTTGATTATCTTGCTATAGTCTTTGCAAGCAATTGTGGAATGATTGTTGAACTGCAGGAAATACAAATTTCCACATGTATATAAAGAGATTAATTGAGGCTGATAAAAATGATATTAGAATTAGGAATTTACTAATGGCTTTTAGTTATTCTCCACCATATTAGAAGTGGAGCTGCCACTAAGAAGGAATTGGTTAATCACCGGGCAAATGGAATGTTTAACAACAGGATCCAAGATTCCATGATGCTGGAAATAGACTGGAATTGTGACACTCAAAACAGCAATGGCATAAAATAGTTGTTCTGGTGGGTGAAGGCAATACGATACGGTACGAACATAAACACTGAAAAAGGATATTTATAAAAATATTCGGACATAAACATGTAACCTGTACCAGACATGGACATGGACATGGACATGATCAAGATTGAGGCGAAAATCGTGAACCACCTCCCACCACCCACTCTTCTCATGAAACCTTTAACATCTCCACCACCAACACTGGAATCAGAGCCCACCATTTTGATTATCTTGCTATGGTCTTTGCAAGCAATTGTGGAATGATAGTTGAAATGCAGGAAATACAAATTTCCACACGTACGTAAACAGATTAATTGAGGCTCATTAGTTATTCTCCACCATATTAGAAGTGGGGCTGCCACTAAGAAGGAATTGGTTAATCACCGGGCAAATGGAATGTTTAACAACAGGATCCAAGATTCCATGATGCTGGAAATAGACTGGAATTGTGACACTCAAAACAGCAGTGGCATAAAATAGTTCGTTCTGGTGGGTGAAGGCCTATGAAACACGGACAACAATACGGGTACAGATATAGATACTATAAAACAACATTTATAAAAATATTAGAATACGTGAAAAAATATGTAAATATTAAAAATATAGAGATAAATTTATAAATAATTAAATTTAAAAATATTATTTTAAATTATTATTTTCGTATAAAATTTAATAAAAATGACATACAATTAAATTCATTAAACAATGACCGATATCAAGTAAAAATATTATATATTTTTAGAAAAAAATATATTTTTAATTAAAAAAAAAAAGTGCTTCTAATCTTTTAAAAATTATAAAATGCATTTAGAAGGGTTGCGTAGGAATTTAAAGAAAATGGGGACAACAATTTTTGACAGTTGAGTAGACTGAAGTGATTAAGAAGAGGGCAGTGCTAGGCTGCTAGCATAAAGACAGCATCGATTCTACCAAAATCTTATGCTAGAAGCAATGCCAGCCAAAGATGAAAGAAAGATTCACGTATGGTCAAATTACTTTAGCAGATTCTTTTTTCATCAGTGTTTGATAATACTTTTCAAGATAATGTTGATCCTAATCAGTCCAATCACATTCTGTTGTGTGTGCAAAATCGTTATAATTAATTTGCATACGAGACAAGAGTTCAAAGTTCTTTGATTCTGCTTGCTATCAGGTGACAAGTGTTTAGCATTTTTCTTCCTTAGCTCAAGCGTATATATGTACACTATAAAATTTTAATTGATTTCTTGAGTTGATCAATGAAATTCACTTTCCAATTTCTAAAATTCAATATGGAATGGAGCAGATATAGCTCCTATCTTTTCCCCAGTGATTTTTCTTGAGAAACAAACAAGTTCCTCTAGGTGTTCTGCTTGTACCTCGACAATAAAGCATGTCAGGAGCCCACTCTCAATCAGATTAGATTTATCGACACACCGCTAACTACATGAATCAAAATAATAAAAAAAGAGACATTTTTAAGGCCCTTGAATCAAATGGTGGAGGTGAGCTCTGATGGGTCTTTAGCGGTGAAGGAGCGTCAAGATTGCTGGAGGTAAGATTGGTCGGCTTAGGCTAGCGGCGGCGGTTTTGCAGGTAGGTGGACTGAATTTTGAAATTAGGCTTTGAAAAATTTACGTGGAACACTCATTTTCAAATATTTTTTTAATTTTACCAATTAAATTTTTGTGTTTTCGTTTTAAGATTCTATATTTTTATTTTTCAAATATTAGATTTTATGGTGTATTTAACAACTTTTTAAATTGTCATTTTTTACATTTTAAATATAAATTAAGAAGTTTATTAACTTGTATGACCATTATTTATCTTTATACATGTATTTATTTATTTTTAATAATTATTTAATTAACTTAATTAGAAAAAAAATATGTAAATTTGAATTTAATTACCAAATTAAACTTTTGACAAATCTTAATTAAAAAAAATGTAAACTTGTATTTAATTAACTTAATTAAAGTTATTTACTTTGATAAACATTTGGTAATTTTTAGTTGAGAAATTGACTTGATGTTTGGTAAATCTTTAATAAACATTAGGTAAATATTGGCTAAATATTTTGTAACTTCAACTTTGATAAATTTTCTTATAAATATTGAATGAATTTTGGGTATAACTTTAATAAACATTTTGTGACTTCAATGGTAAATCTCAGATAAATATTGGATAAACTTTATTTAACTTCAACTTTTATTAATTTTGTGATAAATTTTAAGTAAATTTCGATTAAATCTTGGGATAAATCTTGAATAAATCTTTATAAATTTTCTTAAACATTGAATGAATTTTGGGTATAACTTTAATAAATATTTTGTGACTTCAATGGTAAATCTCAGATAAATATTGGATAAACTTTATGTAACTTCAACTTTTATTAATTTTGTGATAAATTTTAAGTAAACTTTGATTAAATCTTGGGATAAATCTTGAATAAATCTTTTGTAATTTTAATTTTTGTTAATTTTTTGGTAAATGTTAGGTAAACTTTGGGTAAATATCGGATAAATTTTGAGTAATTATTTGGTAAACCTTGGATAATTCATAAGTAAACATCAATAAATCTTGAGTAAATCTTGTGTAATTTCAACTTTCATTAATTTTTTTTGTAAACATTGGGTATAACTGTTGGGAAAAACAATTAATAAGTACGTTAAAATAAAAAATCAAAGCCAAAGAAAATAAGAGAAGATAAAATTTACGTGGTTCAGCCTTGATTGCCTACGTTCACGGAAAGTAACTAATTCTTCGCTATATAAGAAAATAAAAGATTATTACAATACAATAGAATTGTATCTCTCTTGAGTTGATCAAACTAAAATCCATAATTTATTGTATTTTCCCTCTCACATAAACTAGAAGAGTAAATATAACTTCTCTAGAACCCCTAAATAAAATTTTCAAAATTGCTAAAGATGTTTTCTGAAGCCTAATAATACTCAAAAACTTAAACTTGTAAATTCCCAAGTTGTTCTTATATTTGTTCTCTTTGTTTCATTGCTTTAAAAACTTTGATTTTGCCTATATTTATAGGCCTTTTAAACTTGTCAAACAAGAATATGAATATTTATCCAATTAGAAATATTTTTTCTAATTCAAATTTAAGACTTCCACAATTTAAAAATTATCATAACAATTTCCACTTTAATTTTTGAATTGCAATAACATTATTGGCCTAAATTACTCAACTATGCAACCCGGAATCAGAATTAGTCCTACATTCTGATTCTAAATACAGCTAATATACCATGTGTAGTTGAAACTAGTCAATAATGTTACTCGACTTTGGAAAGAGACCTCAATCTCTCATTTTGATCACCAATAGATTCCATCCATTTAAAACCATCTACACATTGGAAACTATTCATGCATGCAACTTGTTTCCAACTAGTACTTGAGGTCTTCATTGTACTACCATTTAGATGATATACCTTTCGATACAACTTTCCTTTCATCAAGACCACACAACCTTGAGTAACCTTTAGAATTCTAAATTTAGCACTGTAACTAAAGCTATTGGAATATAACATACTTAGAGAAATTAAATTCTTACACATCTTTAGAACATATGCCACGTCCTCCAAAGCCATCACCACTCTATTATACATTTTGATTTTCATACTACTGACACTTATGACTTTTACCTTAGAATTATTACTCAATTTTAAGGTATTAGTTAACCATTCTTAGAGTATATCAAAATAATTCTTCTTAGAGTAAATATGAGAAACACATTAAGAATCTAAAAGTCAATCATCACATAAAGATACATCTTCATCATCCCAAGCAAGAGAAACTAAATTATTCTATTCATTCTATTTCTTGTCCTTCCGACAATCCTTTTTGCAATATTCATACTCTTTGCATCTGAAATATTGAATATCGTCCAATTTATTGACTTTGGATCTAGACCTGCATTGCTTATACCCTCCTTGTCATTAGCTTGCTCTCTCTGACTCATACCTTGAGAAACCAATGCTTCACTATATTTATCCTCACTTTTGGTTTTCCTTCGAATTTCAAGAGATACCAATTGCGATTGAGCAAAATCCATAGTCACAGAATCTTTTTTTGTAATTAACGAGTCAATAAAATTCTTATAAGAATCAGCTAGTGAGGAAAGAAGCATTGGCGCATTATCTTCTTCCTCATTCTTAACATCAATTTTTTTTTAATTGATCTAAGATTCCATTGAATTCATTCATATGCTCCACTAGATTTTTGCCTTATACCATCCGTAGCCTATAAAACTTCCGTTTTAGATGCAATTTATTGGTAAAACTTTTAGTCAAATAAATTTTTTTCAATTTGTTCTAAATCATCGCAACAGAATTCTCCTCAATAACATTATTTATAATGCTATTATCAATGCAAATACGTATCGTACTAACACATATTTTCTAGAGCTCTTTCTAATCTTCATTGCTCATCTTTTCCAGCTTTTCTTTCTTCTTTCCCTTCAACGCTTTTGCTAGGTCTTGTTGAATTAGGAGATCTTTCACCCTTTTTTTTAAAGAGTGAAACTGTTTTTTCTATCATACTTTTCTACTGTAAAAAGTGATGATGAATTGTCCGATATGCTTATTGAATATTAATCGAAACTAGCTCTGATATCACTTGTTAGGAAAAACTATCAATAAGCACGTCAAAATATAAAACCAAACAAAAAAAAATTAGAAAAGACAATATTTATATGATTCAGCCTTGATTGCCTACACCCACGAAAAGTAACTAATTCTTCACTATATGAGAAAATAAAAAATTATTACAATACAGTAAAATTGTATCTCCTTTTAGTTGATCAAATATAAACCCACAATTTATTATATTTTTTCTCTCACATAAACTAGAAGAATAATCTCATCTCATATAAACTAGAAGAATAACTCTCACATTTCTAGAATCATTAGAGAAAATTTTCAAAGCTCTCAAAGGTGTTTTTCGAAACCCAAAAATATCTAAGCAAAAACTCAAAATTGCAAATCCCCAAGTTACTCTTGTATTTGCTTTTGCTTCATTGCTTTAAAAACTTTGATCTTATCTATATTTATAGACCCTCTAAACTTGCCAAGTAGAAATAAGAATTCTTATTCAATTAGGAATATTTTTCCTAATCCAAGTCTAAGACTTTCGCAATTTAAAAATCAATCCTAACAATAACTAGAGTAAATTTTAAGTAAATCTTTGATAAGTCTTGTATAATTTCAATTTTTATTAATTTTTTTATAAACATTTGATATAACTTAAGTAAATTTTTGATAAATCTTTTATAAATTCAATTTTTATTAATTTTGTAATAAATTTTGGGTAAACTTTAGATAAAATTTGGGTAATTATTTGGTAAATATTGAGTAAATTTTGTGCAATTTCAACTTTCATTATTTTTCTGGTAAATATTGATTAAATCCTGGATATAACTTAAATAAACTTTAAATAAATTTTTTATAAAATTTTTGTAATTTCAATTTTTATTAATTTTATTGTAAATTTTGAATAAATTTCAAGTAAATTTTGATTTACAGAATTTTTTAAAGGAAACTGTGTAAAGATAATTTTTGTAAAATTCCCATTGGGATTTTTACGATTGGGCAGTTGGGGGTGCGAGATTTGTTGCTAGGGAAAATGAGTTCCGATTTTTTCTTTTTTCATTTTTTTGTCATCAAACTTCTTTTTCCAAGTTAATAGGAGAAAATTTAATTTTTGCTTCCACATCAGCAAAAAGGGTCTCAGTCCAATTGTAGTTTAATAGAAACAACGATCCACATCATCACCACCGTTTATAAAAAAATGGTAATTATATATATATTTTTTTATAATATTGAGAATAAAATTGAGATAAAAATATTATTATGCTATATATTCATAAATAAAAACCCTTGTTTTTTTTTTCCCGATTTGTTTAGTTATATTGATGACCTTTTAATTACTAAAAAAGAACAAAGATAAGATGATGTAAACTTTACACATAAATAAAAAGCTTTTACTGCAATGATTGCATTGCAAATATTATTTTCCCTCTGTTTTGCTATTTATTTCCCTTAATTATCCCTACAGTACTCACTTCTCTCTCTCTCTCTCCGCCTCTTACAGATATTACAAACATTATTTCTCTTTGTTTCTTTCTCTCTCTGTCCCCGGGGTTTCTATCCGGTTAATCTCCGCCGTCCGATCACCTGCCAAGCTTTCCGGCGATCGGTTTCAAATGACTCGCTATTTGGATTCGCTTAAGTTGAGATTCTTCTGCGTTTCGTTTCGCTATTTGGTAAAATACGTTTCTAATTCTTTTCTTACATCCATTTGTTTATGATTTCTTATGGCTGGATCAGTCGTTTGATTCGATCCACTCCCTCGATGCGGTTATTGTTCCATGCATGTCGATCCGTTGAAATTTCATATAGCACCATCCCCTGGATCACATTCACCTCCCCATTCCATTCTATTAGCTAGGGTTAGGGTTTGTTTTTCCCTGAGAAATGTTGAAGAAAATCATTAAAGGTGGGAACAAAAAGCCCTCCAAGTCTGACGGTAATAATTTCGGGTTTGGGCCTCAGGGCACCCGAAACCCTGGGTCGGGACCTGTATCCAATGTGGTGGTTAACCATGCATCTCGGGCTGCCCCTGGCCCATTAAGTCCGAAGCCCGGGCCGGCAGTTGTGGCTCCGCCGCCGATGAATTCGGTGGAGCCTCTCCCCCTGTTCCGGGATGTGCCTCAATCTGAGCGACAAAACCTGTTTCTACGGAAGCTTCAGCTCTGTTGCTTTCAATTGGATTTCAGCGATACATTAAAATCGGTCCGGGAGAAGGAAATCAAGAGACAAACGCTTTTGGAATTGGTGGATGTAATTCAATCGGGTTCGGGAAAAATCACAGAGGCCTGTCAAAAGGAAATGATTAGAATGGTTTCGGTGAATATATTCCGCTGCTTGCCTCCTGCTTCTCATGAGAACACTGGGCAAGAAGCTGCAGATCCTGAAGAAGAGGAGCCCTATTTGGAACCTTCATGGCCTCATTTACAGCTTGTCTATGAGCTTCTTTTAAGATGTGTTGTGTCATCAGATACAGACACTAAGGTTGCCAAGAGATATATCGATCATTCCTTTGTGTTGAAGCTGCTTGATTTGTTTGATTCCGAGGATCCGCGAGAAAGGGAGTATCTAAAGACCATTCTTCATAGGATTTATGGCAAGTTCATGGTGCATCGTCCATTTATTAGGAAGGCAATAAATAATATATTCTATCGGTTTATATATGAGACTGAAAGGCATAGTGGAATAGGAGAACTATTGGAGATTCTAGGGAGTATTATAAATGGTTTTGCACTGCCTATGAAAGAGGAGCACAAGCTATTTCTTGTAAGGGCGCTAATACCACTGCATAAACCAAAACCAATTTCTGTGTACCATCAGCAGCTGTCTTATTGTATTGTCCAGTTTGTTGAAAAGGATTACAAGCTCGCAGATACGGTCATAAGGGGTTTGTTGAGATATTGGCCTCTGACTAATTGTCAGAAAGAAGTTCTCTTTCTTGGAGAACTTGAAGAAGTGCTAGAGGCAACACAGGCGGCAGAATTTCAGCGGATCATGGTTCCTCTTTTCAGACAAATTGCTCGCTGCCTTACTAGCTCCCATTTCCAGGTTTCTGAATGTTTACGCACCTTTCCATAGCTATGCTTTTAAATACATATTTTGGCTTGCTAGAAATTTAGGGAATTTGGTTTGGAAGGTGCCTCGAGATATTCTTATGCATCATTAGAAATCTAGAAGATAAATTTTTTTAGACAAATTATTGTTGAATATTTTCACCCATTGTATTTATGTTGTATGTATTTTTTCTTAATTATTTGTTTCTTCTCGTATTCCATATTTGCTCACTTCTTAATTCATGCCTTATACATGTTACATTACCTTATTGCTGCTAATTATTACTGATGTTTGTTGAATTTATTTTGTTACAATATTCACAATTTTTCGTTGGCTGCAACCTTTCAAATATTATGGATTTGGTAATTCACATCATTTCAATGCCTATACATTTACTTGGCATGGCATCCTCTTTGAGATATGGATGAAAAAGGTTTTACGTAATATTTCCTTAGAAATTAAAATTTTCTAGTGGTAATTATCTCCTTTACTTATATCATCTTCGTTATGTTTTTGTTGGTTACCCTTACCATCAATATATGGAATGATCCAAAACTGCCCATCTACATAAATATAATTGGTTTACTAGTGACTCTCAATGGATGAGGAGGTTTCATCTGTTTTCTCATGCTATCTAACCATAAATTAATTTATTCCAATATTCAATTTGTTGTTTGTATATGCTGTCTACAATGGCACCCCTTCTTTAGCACTCTGAATCTCTTGACTGCTTGCAGCTGACAGTGTTCATTATTTTTGTAACATTTCTTTTTTTGTTGTTGGCTTTAGCATGTCTGTTAAAGTTTCTCTCAAGCAATGCACCACATGACTGAACTGTTAAATTTGATAATAATGAATAGGATAAGCAGCAAATACTATTTTTAGAACATCAGTTGTTCCATCTCACTTCATATCTTAAATCAAAGATTAGAATGCCTTATGCATGTATTTGGACTTGGACTTTGAAAATTTCCAAACTATTTGGGTGATCTCATTAATGTAAATTGTTTCCATCCAATTTGTTGCTAGGACTAGGCACTAGTATTCAGTGTCTTCCATGTTCTGAAAATTCTTAGCTTTGACAAGCGGGTCATGAGCAACTGAGATCAGTACTCACTTTGCTCTTCGCTATCTAAAACTTATGATCATTGTATTATCATCTTTGGAGATATTTTTTCTTTGTTATTATGAGCATCCTGTTGCTATATCATGCGTGGCTGTCTCTGTTGTTTAGTAAACTTTTGCTCTCTATGAAATTTCTAAACTTTTAGCAATCATATATTGCAAGATTAATGAAACAGCTTCTCTTTAACCCTCAGTTTTATATTTTAAGAAGTTTGCCTCGTAACGATGTTGTTTAAGTTCTTCTTTGATGTTGTCGTAAAACTGTCACGAATTGCTTCTTTCAGGGCTTCCCTGTTGTAAGAATCATGTTAAGATTGCATTTCCAAATGTTTTCATCCTTGGCTATGTGCAGCATTCCAGCCTTCTTATAGGAACCTGATGAGATATAGAAATTCACTTATTAACATGATGTTGGAGTATCATTCTTTTTTCATGACCTCAAAAGTTGTTCTTAGACAACTTTGTGTTGCAGGTTGCAGAAAGGGCCTTGTTTTTATGGAACAATGAACACATTGTGAGCTTAATTGCCCAGAATCGCGGTGTCATTCTACCAATTATATTCGAGGCATTGGAGAAGAATATCCAAAGTCATTGGAACCAGGCAGTTAATGGACTTACAGTTAACGTTCGAAAAATGTTCTTGGAAATGGATACTGAGTTGTTTGAAGAGTGTCAGAGGCAATATACCGAGAAAGAGTCGAAGTCCAAAGAGGTGGAAGAGCAGCGGAAAATGACATGGAAGAGATTGGCTGATGTTGCGGCGGTGAGAGGAGGAGAGGATATGGTAACTGTTTAATTGATTTTTGAGGGTTGGATGGTAAGCCGTCAAAAAATGCACGGATCGGAGACAATCCCAAATCTCAATGCTTCTCCTCATTTTGTTGCTATTCTTTTTTTACTATTATTTATTATTTTTATTTTTATTATTTATTTAATCTTAATCCAATCCTTAAAGATATGAGAAATAGCAGCCTTAAATGTAATATAAAAATGTATTGAATTTGTTAGTAATATGCTGCATACGCAGAATGATGCATAGATTCCTCTCTTTTTTCCCCCCTTGGTTCTGTTCTATAATAGATAACTATTTAATTTGTTGGTAAGAGCTTATGCTTTTTAATGTTTTGATAAACAAAAATAAAAACAAAAAATCAGTTTATGTGCTTAACATACTTATATTTTCATGTAATATCTTTGATTGGTGAATGATGATGGTATTTGGTATTTTCTCAAAATTTTCTTATTCAGCAGTTTTGTTTATAAACAAAATAAATGCATTTCTTTAAGGAATAATCATTATATATTATTTCAGTGCTGGTAATTGTTGTTGAAAATTGTAAAAATAGATTTTGAATTTTTTTTATTTAACCGGCTGATTTTTTTAATTTTTTATAAATTGCGTTTTTTAAATTTAATTTTGAAAAAAATATCTATTTATCTGTTTTTATTAAAAACAGTTTTTAAAATTTAAAAAAATTAAAAATATAATTTTTTTTACATTTTTTTCTAATGTAATGTCAAATAGGTTTTAAGTAAAAAATAAATTAATCTTGTTAAAAGTTTTAAATATTATTTTCATCTCTTTATTTATTTTTTTTTTTTTGAAGACACTCTTTATTTATTGTTATCTTTTAAGAAAATTGAAAGAGATGTCATATTTTTTTTTCAAAAAGGAATTTTACAAAAATGTAAAAAATGGGTATGAATTTGTATTTTTATCAGTGTTTAATATTTTTTTTTTCAATTTTATCGAAAATAACTTTCTAAAATTACACTAGCACCTCTTGTATGCTTTATATATATTTCAAAAATACCTTAGGCTTAAAATAGTTATGTGAACAAACGCTATAAAGTCTATTATACTGTTTGCATACCTTTGGCATATCTTGAGGATATTTTGCTCCTAAAACAGTTATGTGAACAAATGCAATAAAAGCCTAGTATATTTTGAACATACTTTTGATATATTGGCCTAAAACAATGTCGAACAAAGGTTATAAAATTTGGTATACCTTGAGAATATTAAGGTATACCTTTAGGAATATCTCCAATAAATTTTGGAAATATTATGAATATATCTTGTAAATACCTTGGTGATTTCATAAGAAGAATAAGAAAAAAATATATAGGCTCAAATATCATTATAATAATTACAAATACATTACAATCGCATCATCACCATCCTAATAACTGCCTCTTTCGATCTCGTGTCCACCTCAAATCAAGAAAAATCACAAGAAAGCAATCATAATTAAAGAAAATGAAAAATGAGTCAATATCAAAACCTCCACGGCAGCACCATGCAATAGATGGACAAAAAAAAAAAAACAAAAGCTTTAGTGTTTGATTCCAAACTACTTAAACACCAAATCAACATACCTCAACAACTCATTTGACCAGACCAAGAGAAGCCAAGCGTTAATGTTAGGAAACTTACAGTTATGCTTATCAACATGGGTAGGAATGGCAGTATATATGAATTTCACGGGTATCTGCTTGATACAAATTTGTTTAAACCATAATGAGTAATCTTATTAGAGTTTTGGAACAAGTATGAGTAGAGGTTTTCGGCTACCCGCTACCTGATAAATCTGATTATATATATATATATAAGATTTATTTTATTATAATTTATTGAATGTAATGATATAATTTATTATTTTTTATGTGTCATTGAATTAAAAATGTAATGGAAGTTGAAAATTTGAAATATAATTTTTCTATCATAACGTAGAATATTTAAGTTTTATTATTTTAATGTTATTTTTATACAATTTGATGAATTATTTTAATTTAAATGTGTTTTTTTTATTTTGTTTGTTTTATTTGATTTTGTATTAATTTATAATAAATTGTTTGTATATTTTTATTAATTTTTAATTATTTATTTAGTTTGAAGTTTATTTTATTTTAAAATTTTTTAATAATAAATAGGTAATTAAACGGATTCAAATAATTAAATGGATAATATTAATCGGCTTTGTAACGGATACAAATAAATGTATATACAATTGAGTTTGAGTATGATATTTTTCATTGGTATTCTATCCGTTGCTATTTCTAAACATGGGTAGACTTCTTAACGATGATCATATTGCTGACATGAAAGCTAGTTGAATAAGAGCAGTGAATTGAGTAAAAAAAAATCCGTGTAAACAAAATAATTTTTGATGTAAATAAAAAAATAGAAAATTAGGATTAGAAGCGAAAAAAACAAAAAAATTCACTAAACTATGAAATTTCCTAAAAAAAAAATTGCGAAGAGGAAAGGAAAAACGAAAAGCTGTAGTGTCAAAACCAAAAATTCAGAAAAAAAAAATAAATAAATCCAGCAATTTATCCATTTTATCAATTTGGCAGTTTCTTCATCCATTCATTGCCAATGTATTCTAATCTCCTTCTGTCTTACCTTTCTGTAGCCAATCGATATTCATATGTCAGTCATAGATTAATCACAAAACCCTAATAAAAGAAGAAGAAGAAGAAGAAGAAGAAGAAGAAGAAGAAGAAGCGGCCATGTCTAAAAGGGGAGGAGGAACCCAGCTTCAAAAGGATGTTCCATGGAGAGCTTCATCCTCTAAACCCCTCCCAAAAATTAATCACTCACCAGTTCTTCGCGTCTCCAATACCCCTTATTCTACTTACGCCCTATCTGTTATGAAGGTCTCTCTTTCTCTGTCTCTCTCTCTCTCTCACTTTTACATGTGAATTACTCATTTAACTTTCCGATTTCTCCAGCACCCCAATCTTGTAGGTACTGGTTTGGCTACTGAAGCGATCGTTGAAGCTGCTGGTCCTGATTGTATAGTTCCCGGCCAGGTTACTCCCCTTCGTTTACTCGGTGTTAAGGTGCTTTGCTATCTCAATTACAAATTTTTTCTTTGGTTTCACTTCGCTGTCTTTGACTAGTTTAGCTGAAGTCATTTCGAATTTTTGTGCGGCGAAATGTTCAAATTTTCATCTTCCTTAAGCAGTACTATTAATGGAATTGCATTTTCTAAAAGTCTAAACTTCGTAATTAATCAGAGGAGACTGAAAATACGATATAAATATTGCTATAGATGTGCTAAGAATCGAGAGGATGTTTGGCGGAATGGAACAAAATTGTAACTGAATGAGAATTTATTAAAGAATGAATTGAATTTTTGTTTCATTATATTCTTTAATGCGCCTCAATGCTTCGCAAAACGGGCCTTTTGAAATCAACTTATGCACTAGTTATTGGTCTCAAGTATGCAAAACTCAAGGTTTCAAATAAGGAGCTTTAATCAAAGGATTGTTATGATATTTCTTTAAGGGCAGTAAATTTGTGACTCCCATGCATTTTATATTTTGTGCAGAAATAACTAGCTTTGGTTTGTCAACTTTTAGATATTTCGTTTTGTTATTATTTTTAACCTTATTATTTGATCTTTATTTTGTGGCTTGGTTAGGTGTGGCCTATAGATGTTAATTTAAAATTTATGGAACCGGTTGGACGAGAACTTAAGCTGCTTGGAAAGGTAATGCTATTATTTTTGGTGAAGGTTTTGGTAATAATGTGCTAGATTAGACTCCAACGTACGGAAGCAGTATTTGTGGAACCGTCAACTTTTGAGCGATCCCAATTCCCATAGACACCACCTACGTATGCATGTTGTAATAAATTGGTCGAAAAGACTCTTTCAGTTGTTGATCCTTCAACTTACTACGTTCAAATTCAGCCATGTAATTTTGAAAGAATATAGTCTTTCTGGGGGGTTAACCGAAGACCTTGCAGGGTCTTAGGACATTTAGATTCTGTAGTGATGTTCAAACCAAAGGCATGTTCAGTTTAATCCAAAAACTTTGACATTACTACATTAGAAATGAAAGCAGAACAGAACTGATTTCAATATTAATATGACAATATTAATTCATGATTTCTGGTTTAATTCATATCGGAAAAAACTGAAATTAAAGTAATAATGTAACATTACAGTGTCTCATTTGTGCTTGTTCCAGATGTCTCAGCTAAACAAATTCCAACAAATGGTAACTGGTTGCTGGTTTCATTCCCATATTGTGTAGTTGTTGGTTGAGGCTTGTTGCAACTTCATTCAGTTAGCCATTGCTTGGATGTTGCAAGAGGAATTTAACTGAATTGTTTGGTTAGCTTGTATGGTTTGTTACAATCACCAACCGTGCTATGTAGTTCAGCTAGTTAAAACACTGAATACAAAGCATTATAATTGCACTAATTACAAGATTACTGTGTAAGAATATATGTTACCTTTGTAACTAGTTGACTACCAAGTTCACCTCATCATTACATGTTGTCAATCCTCTTTAGCTACATATTCCTGCTTTTACTGCTCAACTTGACAATGATCGGCTGCTTCTCCCTCATTCCGCTTCTCTGCTGCTGCTGATTGATCTTCTAATTGCTGTAGCTTTAACAAACCATATGAAATGCTATAGTGACAATGTGAAATGCATTGCGAGAGTATTGGAAATCCCATAGATGGGCTAGTTTGATAGTTCAATAATTAGGAAAAAAATCTTAAGAGTGACTGTTTGTGGATCTCATTAATTTTCTGTTCTCTTTGACTCATATGATGTGTTTCTGAGTTGCATTTTTATTATACAAGGTAATTTGGTGTAATTAAATCTATGTTTCCATTTCTGTCTTTGCATTCCTGATTTGAATTCTGTCCTATATGCAGTTCATGGATAATGCAGTCAACCTCATGAACAAGTCATTTATTGATCGGTAGGAGCTTTGTGGGATTTTTGTTTATTGCTTGGCAGATTCAATTTTGAGTGCACAAGCCTTGTAAAGCAGAGAGACTGAATAAGATCTCCCTTATCAATTTGTTCTTATGCTTCTGGTTTTAATAATAATAATAATATCGAAGTGAGGCAGTAGAAGAGTTGCATGTTGACATGGAGAAATTTTGCTTCTTCAGTTTTCATTTTGGCTCTAAAGGTGTTACAGTTTTGTTTTTAGTAATTGCTATGACAATTAAAGTTCTTCACTTTAACTGAAAAATTAAAATTTTTTTCAATCTAACTGAAAATGTGCAAAAATTTTCATTGCATGTACATGATTAATGAAAATAAAACAATTGAATATATGTTAATAAATGATTTAATTGGTTTATAGATGACATAGTAAACTAAATTTATGGAAAAAAAAATTTCATTTATTCATTAAGGTACCATTTTGGTGGAAAAAGAAATCATGATCAAAGCATATCAAGTACTCTATCCATTCCATACCAATTGTAGTATAAATAGGATTTGTTCCACTCCTATTAACTTTTTATACTACCAATAAAAAATATATTTTTTTCAACTTTGTCTATGTCTTGATTTTAAAGAAATGAATTTTATTAGAGTAATTAAAATTCATTACTACTTTTAGTCTTTCTAAGAGATGATAATATAGTTGTTTCTTATATCTATAATTATATTTATCAAATACCATTATTAATATTTGAAAAAAGTAAACTTAAACGATAGTTGGAATGGAACAATAGAATTGAAATTGGGCTAAGATTTTTTTTTTTTTTGAAACGGCCAAGTTTTTTTTATCTTCATACCGAATTGCACCCATTAGTTACGTATATATCCGGCGTACCCTTTTGGTATATGCTCAAAAAATCTAAAGAAAAGCTAGGAAAAGATCTGGATAGAGATACAGATTTTGGTTTCCTACTACCTTCCAAACCAAAGCTCTATCTTAGTCCTTCTATAAGGGGCTAATAATCTCTTTTGAATCAATGCACATTAAACAAAACCTAAGGTTATCCTGCTAATTATCATTCATTATACACCTCATCATTATCTCTTCTCCCTCTCATCAAAAGCTAATGACCTTATCGTACAAAGCTTTAAATTGTAGGATACTAGATGGTTAAAATGAAAAAAAAAAATCTAAATGAGGCAACTTAACAATTTGAGCCCATGTGTTTAATTCATACTAAAATAACAATTTTAATTTATTTGATTTAAAAAAATTCGATTCTTTCACATTATAGTTTCGTATTGGTCCGAAATGATCCGACGCGTCCAACACGGCATGTTGGCAGGCCTATGTGCAAATTGCAATGCTAGTGCTAGTACAATGGTAGTAGAACTAGAAGTGATAGACAACCCATGAAAATTGAAAATAATGCCAAGGCTGGTGACGCATAAAGGGTACTGTGCTAATCGAACACATCTTAATTAGTTTGAACTCGTATAAATCCAAAGGTGGAGTTCCCACAAAACTATAGTGTTGTCCATGTAAGATTTTTCTGGTCATGATCACCTTTTATCTTTTGCTTTTGATCCCCTAGCTAGCTTAATTAGATACATATATATAGTTACGCTTTTGCCACCTCACTCTCCTAGTATAAGAAGACCGAAACTCAAAACCCTCACACATAACTCCTACTATTCAGGACATTAATAATGGCTCCTCAAGAAACAGTTATTCATGGAGATAACTTGCGCAGAGGCCCTTGGCTCGAGGAAGAAGACGAGCAACTGGTGTCTTTCGTTACCCTTTTTGGCGAACGAAAATGGGATTTCATTGCTACAGCCTCAGGTATACGATGAATCACGTTCCATTCTTGATCAATTTTTGTATGGGAAATATACATATGCATAATTCTTCAATTAACTTGCAGGCCTAAAGCGGAATGGCAAGAGTTGTAGGCTACGGTGGCTGAACTACCTTCGCCCCAATCTGAAACGTGGCCACATAAGCACTGAAGAAGAGCAGATTATTATCCAGCTCCATGAGCTATGGGGCAACAAGTAATGTTCTTCCCTTCTCCAGCTAAAATAAATTGATAGTACAACATAGTTAATCGTACACAACTCTTTGGATTCTCTAGCTCAGTTCATTTATAGCTTGAGCTCTTGATATTATTCCTGGTGCAGTTTAACTTAACTGAAAGCTCAATATTCCAGGTGGGCAAAGATTGCTAGAAGATTGCCAGGAAGAACAGATAATGAGATTAAGAATTATTGGAGAACACATTTGAGAAAGAAAATACAAGCTCAAGAAGGTAATTTATGGCGAAGTATAATTTCTGGTTTTCTCTTTTGCTGAAGAATTATTTGCCATGCTTTTGTGCAGGAAACTTTGAGGGGAAAGTAAACAGTGACTCCAAACAGGACCAAGAAGGGGATACAAGTTCCTGGAATTTAAGTGCAGAAGATCACTACAAATCTATTAATGAAGAAAATACAGGAAGTAGTAGAGTATCTGAGATATCAAGTTTGACATATATGAATTCACCATTCGAAAACAGGTTATATGATTGGATGTCATCAGAATTATCAAGTGATCAAAATGAAGTCAGAATTCATAAGGATTGTGGAGGTTTCGGTTCCTGTTTCTGTTACCTGAAATGGAATGCTGAAGATGCCGATATTTGCATTTCGGATTCCTTAGGCTCTCTCTGGGATATGAGCTAGCCGAAGAAGCTTAACTATTTTAATTTATACTTCAACGACTCTGTAAACTATTATAATTAGCTATTTAATTTCTAGCTACTAACTTGTATATATTTATATCAAGTCTCACTTCTTCCCTTTACAATTTAATTCCAAGTATGGATTTCTGTTATATTTTTCTTGTTGTTTCCATTAGGATTATATTGAGGAATTAATATTTTCCTAAACCCTAAACTAGGAAGGTGCAGAAATTATTTCTGTTCTTTTTTTTTTTCCTCTTTTTTTCTTCGTGCGGCTTCATTCTACTTCAGATTGGCAAACTCAGAATTCATTCATGGATGAAATCAACTTCAATAGCTTAAAATTAAAAAAAAAAAAAACTATTTTTTAAATATAACATATTATAATTGACTCGAATTATAAATAAATAAATTTAATTGTAGTTGTTGATAGCTAATAACAACACAAAAGGCTTGATATTGAGAGAAATACAAAAGCTAGAACCAATCTGAGCATCAATTCATCAATTGCTCCTCATTATTATGGAGAATAATTAGAAAGGGATTTATTTGGATATTAAATTATTTTAACATTATCCTATAATTTATGCAAAAGGATGGGTACGTAATTAAGCTTTTCAAACGTCAGTCGGTTCTGATTATGCAATAGATAAAATTTTAAATTAGCAAAAGCAGCAAATGAGATATGTTCCTTAGAGTGTTGATGAGGAGCCAATAGTGGGTCATTCCTGATAAAAATGCCAAAGGATAACATAATCTATTATAAGTTGCGAGCAAAATAAGCCTACATGAAACCAACAAACCCTTAGTTGATCTCACATGGCTTTGTAGGGAAACAACACCTTTATTCTTTCTTTATATATATATAAAAAATTATCTAATCAAACTAATAATTTATTGTTATATTAAAGATATAACAATTACATTTAATTAATTTTATGAATAATATTCTCATATAATTCATCATGATATATATAATTTAGGGTTTTCATGGTATTTTATGAAGTAAATAAACATATATATGGTACTTTATAATTTCATGATATTTTTCGATTTTTTGTATGGTATTTTATCATTTTACTTGGTCCATCGTATCTAGATAAATGTTTTTCAGTTTCACATATAAAGAGTAAGAATAATTTTTTAGTAGTATATATTAGCAATTGATTTATGAATAAACATAGATTTGATCTAAATAAAAAATTTAATTTATTAAGGCAACCTACTGGCAATCACTTTGTTCAATTCATTATCTGCTCGATCACTGTTCAATTATTTAAAAGCTTAGGACTAAAATGGATATAAAGTTGAACTAAAAGGATCTTGAGTCCCAATCAAGTTGCATCTATTTTAAAATATCTGGGAACTAGATGGCAACTACCTCACCAAATATCCATTTCCAATCCACAAGTGATAGTAATTAAGTAAGATATCCACGCACACAAAAGAAACAAAAGATCGAGTGTCCTTTTCCTAATGGAGGAAAAGGGTTCTCCCTTTCCCTTAGCCATAATACAGAGCTTTGAATATAATTAATGCATTAGTTTAATATATGGTTTGTAGTTAGGAAAATCAACTGATTCATGTTCTCAACTTAATTTAATTATATGTGTGTGTGTGTGTGTGTGTGTTGTGGTTACAAACTAACCCGCACCTGCTATACCTCTATCTGAAGTTTCTTTGCCCATACAAACTCACTTTGAATAGATAAGTTATATGTATAATTTATGTACTAAAGCAAAAGCCGAAAAGCGATCGAACTCAATTCTGTTTTTCCAGTCATATATTATATATATAGTTTGTTGAAGAAGAGTATACTTATTGTTGAATTAATATCCTGTGGATATTATTGGGTTCTATATTCTAGCTAATTAAAGCCATTACAATTTCCCACTATATAATTCTGTAATGGGATTCCGCAGGCTCATTATCATGATATGCCCAAATCAATTCCCTATATATTAGACAACTAGATATGGCTAGCTGTTACAATATATAGTGGGTATGATTTGATTTTGAATGAGGAAAAAATGGAACAGACATTGATATCATATATGAAAAAAATTAAAATTATTTTCAAAATTTAGTTGTTGGCTCGAATGTGGAATTGATAAAAAGGAACTGTGAAATAATAGATACCATGCGACCAACTAATTACTATAATTATCACTAATTTGGTGAACATAAATGTGAGGTTTATAACTTCAAAATAATTTGAGATCGAGATTCACTTGTTATATGTAATAAATTATATTATTTAATAATTAAATAATATTTAATTGAATGCTAAGAGTTGCAAACTTTGCAACTACAGCATTTACACAAATCAAGTGTCCAACAGTACAAATAACTAAAGTTTTTAAACGAAATATATAATTGTAGCTTTTAAATTGTAAAATAACTATCTAATGAATGGGTTAGCAATGTCTTGTTCAATATCTTTCACAAATGCTATCATGCATATGAATTATAGGCTGCAATTGAGCAAAGGTACGTTAATGAGGATGTTGGAAATAAATCCTTTTTAATTAACAAGTATATTGATTTTAAAATGGTTGATTCTAAGCCTATTGTTGATCGAGTAAATGAATTAAATGAGATTACTTCTCAATGTGCTGATGTAACTGAACCAATTTTTGAAACCTTTCAAGTGTCTACAATAATTGGTAAACTTCCACCTTCGTGGAGAGATTACCAAATGAAATTGAAACATAAGACAAAATGTTTAAATTTGGATCAACTACTTTAGCACATTCAAATTGAAAGTGAGGCTAGGAATCGTGATATACTTGTTAATGTTGAAAAGGATAATGTGCGTAATGTTGAGAATTCTTCATCCTTCAAGTCCTTTACTTCCAAGAACAAGTTTCATAATGGAAATAAGACTATTTTCAAGAAAAAAAAAAAAAAGAAATTTGAGTCTAAGGATGGTGTTAATAAGAAGAAAAGAGGACCTTGCCCTTTTTTTTTTTTGGTGATAAAATGGGATATTTGGCTAGATTTTGTAAATTTTGCAAAGGTAAAAAGGAAGAAGCAAATGTCATGAAGGAAGATGAAATAGTTGTTTTTACATAAATTTTAATGGTTGATAAAGATAAAGAATGATGGCTAGATTCTGGAGCAACTTGTCATATCACTCTATACAAAGATATTTTCAAAACATATGAAGAAGTAAATGGACAAAAATGTGTGTTTATGGGTAACTCCTTCGCTTGTGCTATTATGAAAATTGGTACTGTGTAACTTCCTCTTTCTTTTGGAAAAGTGCTCTCACTTAAAAATATGTATCATATTCCTAGAATAAGGAAGAGTCTTGTTTCCATTAAGAAGCTTGATGATCATGGTTTTAGAGTTGTATTTGATTCCCAAAAAGTGATAATTACTAAGAAAGGATTATTTGTTGGGAAAGGATATGCTAAAGATAACATATATGTTTTAAGTATTAATAAAGAGTCTAATGTTTTTTTATATTATTGATCATGTGAATAATATTTGACATTATAGATTGGGTCATATTGGTAATAATGCTATTAATTGCATGATTTCATATGATTGCATTCCTAAGTCTTCAAAAATTTATACCACAAGTAATTGTAAATGTTTTGTTATTTACTTAGAACAAAAGATGAAGTTTTCGAAAAATTTAAAATTTTTAAGTAAGAAATAGAAAATAAGACAAATAAGAAAATTAAAAGAATTATGTCTGATAGAGGTGGTGAATTTCTTTCCTTAGAATTCATTTCTTTTTGTGAACAACATGGAATTGTAAGAGAATTTTCTGCTCCCAATTCTCCTCCACAAAATGGAGTAGCAGAAAGAAAAAATAGAACTTTATTAGAAATGGTAAGTGCAATGTATTTACATTTTAATTTGCCTTATAATTTTTAGGGTGAAGCATTACATATTGCATGTTATATTAGTAATAGAATTTTGCATAAAGATCATGAGAAATCACCTTATGAATTATTAAATAATAGAAAAATAAATATTAGTTATTTTAAAGTTTGGGGCTATATTGCTTATGTGTTAGAAGCAACACAAAAAAAAAACCGAAGTTAGGTAGTAAAGCAACTAAATCTAATTTTTTAGGTTATTCCATGCATAGCAAGACATCTAGATTTCTAAATTTGGGTACAAATAATGTATTTGAATATGTTCATGCTATTTATTTTGAACATTTGACTATTAAAGATGCTGATATGCTAGAAATAGAGAAAAATTTGTCAAATGAGTTAGAATCTAATACGAAAATTAAAGATGTTGATAATTATAGTTCTTTGTCTGAAAATGTAGCTAGTTCTTCTTCTAGTTTAGTTACAAAAACAATTATACTTGTAACTACTAAATTAAGAAGAAGTAAGAGAGGTATAATAGAAAATGATTTAGGTCTTAGGTTTAGTTACGAAAACAATTATACTTGCAACTACTGAATTAAGAAGAAGTAAGAGACGTATAATAGAAAATGATTTAGGTCTTAGTATGTTTATATATTCATTAGAAGAAGATCCTAAAACCTATCAAAAAGTTATGTCTCTACCAGATGTTGACCTTTGGAAAAAAGTTTCAGATGATGAGATTAAATCTATTCATAATAATAATACATGGACATTGATAGAACTTTCTCCCAATACTAAGAAAATAGGTTGTAAATGGGTTCGAAAGAAGAAACTTAAAGTTGATGGTAGTATAGATAGATATAAGGAGAGATTAGTAGCAAAAGGCTATAGTCAAAAGGAGCGCATTGATTATTTTCAAACTTATTCTCCTATTACTAAGATAACTGCAATTAGAGTTATGTTTGCTATTACCTCTGTTTGCAATTTGGAAGTTCATCAAATGGATGTCAAGGCTGCCTTTCTCAATGGTGAGTTAGATGAGGAAATTTATATTCAACAACCTGAATGTTATGTGTTGAAATGTGAAGAACACAAGATATGTAAACTCAACAAATCTTTAGATGGTCTTAAACAAGCACCTAGAAAATGGTATAAAAAATTTAAAAAGGAAATTAGATCTATTGGTTTTAAATGTAGTAAAGTAGAAAATTGTGTTTTCTATAAGTGCATTGATGACTATAAGATTCTTATCACTTTATATGTTGATGATTTGCTTGTTTTTGGATCCAATATGACTTGCATTAATGAAACAAAACAATATCTTATGCAAATATTTGATATTAAAGACTTGGGTCCTATTGATGTGATATTAGGCATTAAAGTAATTAGAAAAGAAAATGAATATATTCTTACACATTCACATTCTATTGAGAAAATGCTTAGAAAATTTAATTATTTTGACTGCAAACCTAGTAAAACTCTTCTTAACCCAAATAGTAATTTAATACCTAATGTTAGTAATTTTGTTAAACAAAAGGAGTGTGCTAAAATAATTGATAGCTTGATGTATGCTATGAATTATACTAGACCTGATATTGCATGTGTTGTTGGCATTCTTAATAGATTTACTAGTAATTGGAAAGCTATTAATAAGCTAATGAGATATTTGAAGCATACTTTAAATTATAGTTTGCATTATAAATGTACTTCTATCTTAGAATATTATAGTGATGCCAATTGGGCTTCTCATAGAAAGAATTCTAAGTCTACTAGTGGTTGGTTATTTACTATAGGTGGAGCTATAGTTGCACGGTCTTCTAAGAAAGAATCTTGTGTTGCACTATCATCTATGAAATCTGAGTTCATTGCTATGTCTTTAGCTAGCAGAGATATTTTATGAATTAAGAGATTTATAAACTGTGTACCATTTATAAGTGTGCCTAAAGGATCTGTCACTTTATACTAAGATAATCAAGTTGCAACTCATGTCTTCTAAGAAACAATCTTGTGTTGCACTATCATCTATGAAATCTGAGTTCATTGCTATGTCTTTAGCTAGCAGAGATATTTTATAGATTAAGAGATTTATAAAGTGTGTACCATTTATAAGTGTGCCTAAAGGACCTGTCACTTTATACTGAGATAATCAAGTTGCAATTCACAATATAAAGAATAAGAGGATGTCTGACAATAGTCAACACATTGCCATGAGATACAATCATATGAGAAGTCTTATAAAGAAAGGTAAAGTTTCTGTCGAGTATCTTCCTACAAATCAAATATTGGTAGATTCTCTCACATAACCTTTATCAGGTGAAAAGATTAAGAAAGTCATGAGAAACATGAGACTATTATCATATTAAAAGAGGTAATCTTGATTGAAATCTACTTTTTATATGTAAATATCAATTATAACTGAAATTTCATATTTAAGATTTCAAAGAAAAGTAAGTTAAGAATTATCCAAGAAATGTTAATGTTGAAGTTACATTTCTAGTGCATAGATATATTTTAAAGAATAGTGGGGGTGATATTATATATATAATGCTATTTTTTAAAAAGTCTCATGTTTGACTTGTGCATTATCTTTCCACGATGAAAAGGTTCAACATTTGTTCTTAACAATTCCATAGCATAATGTGAAGTGATGAAGCGGTTGTAAACACTCTTGATGGAATCGCCTATACAAGTATGGCAGTATGAAGCTGTTTCCTACGAATTCTATGTTGAAATCTTATAATACTTGCTATAATAGGATGGAGCACAAGACCCATATTAAATGCACCGTCGTTGCAAAATAATAATTCATGTATAATACGAATACGAATTTTATATTCATATTCATATTCAAGCTAGAGGCTTAAGCCTTGGCCACCTTTAGTTACGTATTATACAATGCCCAATAAATTCTATTATATAGTGTCTAATCCTATAATTATTAAATATTAAGTGGGGGATTGTTATATATAATAAATTATATTATTTAATAATTAAATAATATTTAATTGAATGGTCATATATTGAAGAGTTGCAAACTTTGCAAATATAGCGGTTACACAAATCAAGTGGCCAACAGTACAAAATAACATAAGTTTTTACACTAAACATATAAGTGTAGTTTTTAAATTGTAAAATAACTACCTAATGAATGGCTAGTAACTTCTCATTAAACACATATAAATAATATTAACTTTCTCATTTTTTATATAGAAGTTTTCCAGTAATATATTTTTCACGTCCAACTTCAAAAACTTCAAATTGAAAAGTTTGCCTTTCTAATATTTTCCAATTGAGATGAGTTCTTGTTGTGATATAAGAAATCAAAAGTGTAAATTTTGATTTCTTGTTTTAGGCATTGTGTGGGAATATAATTTTTGTTGAAGCCACTTACACCCTGTGAAGAAATTACTATTCTTAAGATAGTTTCATGGAAATGCCTTGCCTAAATTTCTATTTCTTATTTCTATAATTCTCTTTACTTCTATAATTTTTCTACATTATTTTCAATATTCTACAACATCACTTAGTACTTTCATTTTATTATGAATCATTTACTATCACATCTAATCGCTGACAATTAACCATTGTTATTATTTGCCAACAACTAACTGCTATTGTCAAACCATTGACAGCTGATTGTCACTACAGCCGCTGACAACTAACCGTCAAAATTAAACTAAATAGCCCTAAAACTTAACTCAAAACTATTCAAATTTAGAGTAATTTCGATCTATAAATTTACAAATTTTGAGTCCAATTCAGATTGATTTTTAAATGATTTAGAAAATTTTGCATTTTTTACTAGATAGGCGTGACAATGGATCAATCCCAAATCCGAAATTAACCCCACCAAATTCAATTGCCAGATTGATTGCGAAGCATAATGTACAGTTTTTTGTTTTTCAGCAGAAGCTGATGTGAATTAGAAAAAGGAAAAATCACATCTTAATGCTCGCTATAACATGGATGTGAGGGTTATAATGTAAAAAGATGTAAAGCAAGACAAAGCAATCAAGAAGGAAAAAGGAGCATAGGCAGGAGGTAGTTTCACTGTCGAACTGCCTCTTGAGTAGTCATCCAAGTAGTCCTCACCAGGATCTTGGCCTATTTCGCCACCGTTGGCTCCTGTGCTCCACATTCCCAGGTTGTTGTTCCTGCCATTCAAATTAATTAATTAATACTGTTTCATTTTTATAAAACACAAGACTCAATAAAGTAAACATGATGAAACTGATCAGAATTAAACATTTTTGTAGAAAGTATATCGCTTACTCTTTTTAATATAAAATAAACTTTTTTACACCCTATTTTTATTTTAAATTTCTCTATTAATTTATTATATAGAATAATTTTTTTACACCTTATATTTTGAATGATTTTTTTTTTCTATCCTTGACTCATTTCTTCTTTTCATGGTATTTAAAGCCTTTTATTTAGGATTTAAATTATACTCTCTATTATCTTTCCTAAATTTTCCTATTTGAAACATAATTTTACCTTCTTAATTATTTCTTGTATTTTTTTACTAATTAAGCATGGAAGAAACTGAAAATCTGTGCTATATGGTAATTATATATGTAGTATATATTATACATATATTTGTAATTATTAAATGCATGAAAAATGTATGACAAGTATATGATATTCATATATGCAATATATATTTTACATATATTTATGTTACTCATAATTATTAAATGCATATAAAAATATATGATAAATATATACTTGATATATGTTTTATGTATTTATATTACTCAAATTATTGAATGTGCATAAAAATAAATGATAATTTTACGCTTTTTTTTACTTGAAATGACAGTTTTATTGTAATTAAAATTCTATCTAATTAGATCCTCTTTCACTATCACTTTTTATGGGTTGAGAATTGAATTGAATTGAAATTTTAAAAAATACCTTAAATTAATAATTTTTTTTGTTAAGTTAAGATTCTTCCATATATGTTACATATAAAATTCATATACTTTTTACATATAAAATCCACATATATATTTCTACACACTTGTTGCATATATTTTACATATGTTAGAGATGTGCCCAAAAGACAATCGCCTTAAGCACTTAGTGTACACATTCATAAAGACATTCTTTCATTATATTAGTATTCATTTGCATATGAATTGATATAGATCTTAAACTGATTAATGAAAGTCCATGATAT
>CATIWF010252237.1:0-79472 GCA_949630135.1 Balakata baccata | reverse complement strand
TTAGTCAATATACTAATGAGTGATAATTTGCGTTCTGATTAAAATAAGACTTATCATTATTAATCTAATTAATAATTCAATCTTACATTGAATAAGTCATATTTCTCCTGGCCAGGAATTTATTTTATCAGAACCAAAATATTAACTCCATTAGGACCTTGCCCTGGTGCTACAGGGTAACGAGTCCTACTATTGGTAATCTCATGTCTCACTACATAACTAACTGTGGTGACTACGAGCCGGATTACCAAGCACGGATAGCCTAGTACAAGGCAAGAGCACCTCCACAGCTACCCATGAAAAGACAGTCTTGACACCTCAAGTCAAAGGACTTCGAGTCATATAAGACTCATATATTATGACCAAGATAATAACTGTTGACATCTAGCACTATCTGTGCAGTTATTATCAGGCGTCACTGTTCGGTACCCTTAACTCTTTAAGAACGCACTGATTTATTTAGATATCATTATATCATGGAGAATGAGATTCCTCCTCAAAATAAATCATGTGATAACCTAGAGGTTCAATGAATGCCCAATTCATTGTCCTATACCGGTTATGAACATTTTTAAAATTATCTCCGTCTTCTCTGCACACCTATATCTCTGGCTTGTAGAAACAGTTCCACCATATCTCATAGTTTCAGATAGCAGTGACAATATAGATGCCACTCTTAGGAATTCAAAATATACAATTGTCAGAACGTAACATGAATTTTTTAGGTGGTCGTGTTTAATGACTCAGCTAGCCTTTGCTGCTGCATAGTACTCGGTACTCCCTGTCTTAACTAAGCGCCCTATGTTTGATGGTGGAAACACTGACAAAAATGGTGTCGTGGTGTAGTTGGTTATCACGTCAGTCTAACACACTGAAGGTCTCCGGTTCGAGTCCGGGCGACGCCAATAGTTTTGCATCTCAATTGACACATTACACTTGTTTTCTTCTTTTTCTTTTCATGATAAAATTAACATTTTCACACTGGACAGTTCATAAGTATATTTCATAAAATTAAATTACATTTAAACAGCTAATTTTCACATCATAAGCTTATTTTGGTGCTTTATATACTGTGCCGAAGTTTTTGTAAATGCTTTACAGAAAGGCCTTAACTGTAGTTTTTCTTGGAGAGTTTTCTTTTCGGCTCTATCCATGTGCAAGGCATCAGAGACTTTTTCAAGCTTATATTATTATTCAGTAAGTTGGTCAAACTAAAAACAGATAATAATATTAAAATGAATAGTGATGTGCAGCCCATCTTGAAATTGGCTATCAATATCATCAAAAGGTGGATAAAAACAATGTGGTGGGTGTGATGGAGCTAAGTTCCATTGCCCTTTATGAACCCTACCCATCTGATCATATATGTTTATGGGCAAGTTGCTAATCACAACAACTGAATCAGTGAACCTTTCTTGAAAAAACTGTGATGGTATGGGGAGAAGAATAGGGTAATCAGTAACGTAATGTCTCTTCCAAAAGCTAAATTTCAGACGTAGTTCTTTAAATTTAGGATTGAATATGAAACTCATTTGACATTAGAGCCTCATTTCCTGTAATTTTAGATAGAGAGGAATATTCCTTCTTACATGAACTGTTCACAATTTGCCAAGCTCAGAAGAGATTTGATTTTTGCATTATTATTAAGTGTTCAATGAATGACTCATTTTCCTTTTGATTATTTGATAGAAATTGCTTGATCCTTGGAAGGTATAAGGAGATGAGATTTCAGGAGGGACATCTTTATACTAGAAAAGAAAGCCTAAAGATTTCCCATTTGTACAAAACCCTGTCTTATTATAATCTTGAAAATAATGGAAAAGGAGAAGGCAACTGATCCAAAAGAGAGAAACAAACTGTCATTTAACTTTGATCAGTAACACTAATACAACTGTTTGGAACTGGAAAAAAAATTTTAAATAATCAGAAGCGAAAAGCCTCGTCATCCTCAGTTACAAAATGCCCAAACATATAAAAAATTTTGGGCCTTGGGAGAGGGCTGTCTCTGTGGTGTCAGTTTGTTTTTCTTCTTCTTGTGTATAATACAAGTATTTATTAGTTTTTACAGCTACGTAAATTTCTGTCTGGTTAGATTTTTCTTTTTCAATTTTGAAATTTAGATGATGATGGTAATTTAGAACTGTGAAATGCAACGTCTATGGCAAGCTGTAGTTCTTTTCTTTTGTTGCTTAGTTTCTTCCTTCCAGACCTGGCCGATATCTTGGGCAATCCTCATGGCATCTGAGGAAGCACCAGAGAGCCCTCTCCTTGTGAACCCAACCGCGTAAAGCCCGGCATTTCCTTTCCATCCATTTGGGAACGGTGACTTTGGGAACCCATTCTTTGAGAAAAATTCACCTTCCTGCATATTATTTTACCAAGAACCATTATTCCTTTTATCCAAATTACTAATTATACAGAAGAAGCTTCTAAAATAGTCATTTTTTTTTTCTTTTCTAACAAAAAAAGACAATATTCTGACTCTTTTTTTATGAAACTGAATATTGAACAGAGGAATCAGAACATATTGTCTCACCTGAAGCCAAGAAGGGACATTGCTGCGATACCCAGTGGCCAAAACAACTGAATCAATATCAAGAATTTCACCATTGGCAAGCTCAACTTGTCCACGTGAAAACCTCTTAATTCCAGGGACTACCTTAATATCTCCAGATCTCATCTTCTCCAATGCACCAATGTCCAATACAGGGGTCTTCCCTTTGGTGTTCTTAAGAGCCAATGGACCCATGGCTGGCCTCTTTAGCCCATATTTCTCTATGTTTCCCAGCACCAACCATGCCAATATCAGCATCAGCTTATCAACCAACCAAAGGGGCAACCAACTCATCAACATCACTGCCAATTCGAAGGTTGATTTCCCAAATATTTCTCTAGGCAATACATGAACCTGCAAACAAAATTTATAACCAATCCATTCAGTATCAAAAAATTTCAGAGAAATTCTACAAAAAAAAAATTCAGATAAAAATGAAAAACAAAGAAATAAAAAATTTAACTAATTCGATGCTTACTGTGCTCCGAACTACCATTGATGGAGATGCATTGTGGTTGCAGAGGTCAAGAGAAACTTCCATGCCCGAATTACCACAGCCTATAACTAGTACTTTCTTGCCGCGGAATTTCTCACCGGATTTATAAGAACAAGCATGTAAAACATCACCGCCGAATTCATTCAATCCTTCAATTTCAGGCATTACGCATTCTGCATTCTCACCGGTAGCCACCACTAGCCACCGGCAAATGTATTCAACCTCAGTACGAGTAGAGCCAGTTGTGGAAACAGTCCTCACCCTCCACAAACCACTGGTCTCATCGTACCTAGCTGATTGCACACACTCATTGAATCTTGGGTTGATCTCAAATTGCTTGGCATATGATTCCAAGTATTCAATGAACTGTTTCTTGGTAGGATACTCAGGGAAATCCTCAGGAAAAGGGAGCTTTGGCAGCTGACAGAATTGTTTAGGAAGGTGAAGTTTAAGCCTATCGTAGGTGCGTTTCTGCCACAGAGATGCTATGCATTCTTCTCTTTCCAGCACCACGAAAGGCACACCCTGCTCTCTAAGGCAAGCTGCAGTGGCTAACCCTGAAGGCCCAGCACCCACAATCACCGGACCATTAACCCATATACATCGGCGAGAGAAGAAATCTTCATGATCAGACAGGCGAAAAACTAGATTCTCCATGCTGCTAACTTCTAAGAGTATATGTATATATACCAGTTCAAGAAATGGAAGAACAAATGAGCAAACTAGTCAGGTAGTTTTTTTTTTTTTTTTTGTGAGTTTAGTTTTTGAGGATCAAAGAAAACTTGAAGGTAGAAAGATTGTTTGGTTTTGTTGCTGTTGATGTTAGGTTTGAGTTTGGATGAATTGGAGAAGGAGATGAAGGGTCCTTAAATAGGCGAGTGACCATGCCATACAATTGGAGAATTAATGCTTTTTGGAGGGCAGCTCTCAAATCATAAGGTCATATAGCTAGCCATTTTCTTATTTTATTTATTTCATTTTTTTATAAAAAAATTAGTATATTATTGGATCTTAGTATATTTGATTATACTTGAGCTTATCAATGTACAAGTTTTCTGTGGATTATTTTATTCTTATCTTGGAAAGGTTTTCGCTATCAGAAGATTTAGCCGGCTATTAATGATTTTCCCCTTTTATTTATTTATTTTTGTTGAGAACACTCTTCCATTACCTATCAAGGGGTAGAACTTTGTTGATTTTGAGGTAAAAAACTAACATGTGCGGACATTTCTGACTGAAAATTTGAATTCTAAATTAATTAAAATGGTAGTTTGGTTAATTCGAATAATAAAAATTTCTGTCCATAATTGATGGAATTTGTGAATTAGAAAGAAAAAAATGCATTGAGAATCTTTGACATGAACCCATTGTTCTTGAGTTTCTAAGGGTAAAGCTTTACTAAACAAGGTGAAGCAAATAATTAGAAGGAGTATTAGGGAGCAATGAAAGTGACTATCACTTTCATCTCATCTCATCATCCTGGATTCTATTGGGCCCTTAAAGAGTTTCTTTGAAAATCCCATTTAAAAATATATAAAATTAATTTTCTTTTTAAAAGGAAAAAATCTCTGAAAATGGATGACCACGTGGCAGGAGGAAAAATTGCTGACTAGAATGTGGATGATACGCCTACGTGGAGAGAATCAGCCTAGTTGCTAAAATGGAGGCCTCCATATCAAAATCTTGGACCCCCACATTCGGATTGCGACCTTGAAAGGCTGTTTCGGCCCACAAAGCCCATTCTGCCAACTAGTCTTTCACACCTCCCCAATTCCATGTGTATACCCCACACTTGTCAATATCTAATCTATTTTTTATATCTGTAAATTATTTCTTAACTAACTTCTATGCTCTGCTTTTCTACCTTCCAACTACGAAATAAAAAAATAAAAAAATACAACTTTGCTAAACTAGTCAACATTATGCCTAAAACCCTAAGTTCCACACTTGCATGCTTCATCACTAGGGTTTATCATTTTATCTAAAATTAAAAGATAAAGAAAAGAAACTATAGGGTTTATCATTTTTATTTTGAAAAATATTATATAGTTCAATTTATTTTATTTAAATGAAAATATTAATATTTAATATAGATTGAGCAATATAAGTATGTGGACTAATAAAGTAGGAATAAATAATTTAATAAAAATAAGAGAGAAAATGATATAAAAATAGATAAGATATATATATTTTTTAATTTTTAAGGTACGTAGGGATGGATACAGCAAGGGAACAAATAGCTTATTTTTCAATTTAGTAAACTAACAAAATTGTAATTTTTTTTGGGTAATATCAAAATTGTAACTAAAACTCTACATTAAGTTCAGTGATATTATAATATTTTCAAAATTTTTGAAATTATAAATTCTAATCCAGTTATATATATGAAAAAAAAAAAAAAAAGCTTGAAGTTGCCCTATATATGAGGGGATTAAAATATTAAATTCGAGAACTATATCTAAATGGACAAAATCAAGGAACAAGTTGAAGTTGACATGCATTTCTTTGAAGGTAGTGCAAAGAGAGAGGGAGGAGAATCACAATAAAAAGATTATGAACTGTAAATAATAATGTAGGTAGGTAGCTAATAAGCTTTAGAGCCATGAAGGTGTATGATGTTACTTGCAAAATCTTGATGTTCATTTTATATATATATATATATATATATATTATATTCAGTCTCTTGAAAATATTTATTTTTATCATTTAGCTTTTTTGTAGTGATTTTTAATCTATTTAGTCACATGAATTTATTTTTTTGTCCATCTTACCTCATATTTAATTCATAAAATATGCATACAGCCACCCAATATTGACATAATAAAAAAAAAATTTGATTTGATTAATGGTAACAAAATGGATGCCAAAACGGATCATATGTTCGGTTTTACAAATTAAACAGATACCAAAATGTATATATATATATATATTATATTCAGTCTCTTGAAAATATTTATTTTTATCATTTAGCTTTTCTGTAGTGATTTTTAATCTATTTAGTCACATGAATTTATTTTTTGTCCATCTTACCTCATATTTAATTCATAAAATATGCATACAGCCACCCAATATTGACATAATAAAAAAAAAATTGATTTGATTAATGGTAACAAAATGGATGTCAAAACGGATCATATGTTCGGTTTTACAAATTAAACAGATACCAAAATGGATCAAAAATAAAATTTAAATAGTTAAATAAATAAAAAAATTGCTATAAAAAATTAAATGGTGAAAACAAATATTTTTATAGGCACAAAATAACTTAAGTCATAGATATATATATATGTGCAGGAAACCCAGTAGTTAATTATGATCTGGATCATACGCATGTCAAGATTACCGAAAGTAATATCCTTTATTAGCCTTCCACGTGTATATATATATATATATATATATATATATATATATTGATTAATTACGACTGATAGGTAATTATGTTAGAGTATTCCCAACAATACTTCCTATTTCATTTTCTATTATATTAATAAAAAATTTATTTTCTATTTTAATTTGTCTTGAAAATTATATGCATTCCAATAATACTTATTATTCACTTCCTATTTTAAATTTTTATTAATATAATTATTTAGAAAAAAATGAAGAGATAAAAAAAAAGAGAAAATAACAAAAAAAAAAGTTGAAAGAAAAATAATAAAATATTACTTAAGAGCTCATAATGACTCTTAAATATGACGAGAGATAATGTAAATTTTAAGGAATGAGATAGATAATAAGGAAGATAAAGAGGCTATTGAAAGACATAAAACTCTCAAAATTTAAATAAATGGAGAGTTTGTTGGATATGGATGTCAAAACAGGTTGGCAGATCGTGTTTATATCATGGCAACCCACTCGAGTGGCACGATTAGAATCAATACGAATACGATCTATTTATTAATCTGATTGACACGAAAATTAGATGAGTCATACGAACACGATACATGTAACATATTTAAGTTTCATGTTGTATTTGGGTCATAAAATCCGACACAAATACAATACGATTATTATTTTTTTGTCATTTAACACGATACGATTATATTTTTTTGGATTATTTAACACAATATAACAAATTGACACGACACAAAGATGATATTTATATATTATTTTTTGTAAAATGACACTATTAAACTTGATATTTCAGTAAATTTATATGTATTATAAACGAGTTCAGTCGAATTGACACGGCACGAAAAAATTAAACAGGTTATAATGAATTCGTGTGTCAACCCGTGATATGATACAATTTGAGTCATGTCATAAATAGATTAATCCGTTTATAATACGAACCCGTATAAATGTAATATTAACAAACTAATTTTACGTGTTTCGCGTATCGAATTTACATATAATGACTCATTTTGATACTCTTAATTGGGAATGCTTTTAGGGTTTGTACTTTTGGATATAGGCGTAGTAGTGATGATCGAGTACAATTAACTTTGTGAATAATGCATGATAGTTATTATGAGTAGAGATGGCCAAATTTGACAAATGATAATTCGGTATAAATACTATATATTAATAAAAGTAAGACGATGAATAAATAATGAATTGAATTTAATTGAATTTTTTGACGCAAAGGAAAACATAATTACAATTTTGTTTAATTAGATTTAATGATACCTGTAGTAATTTTTGGATAATAATCTCAATATAAAATATAAATTAATTATATGTATACTTATAATTATTTCATAATTAGATATAGTTTTTTAATAGTTAAATAATATATTCTCTGATTTAAAGGTATAAAAATAATTAATAGTTTAAAATATTACTATTTTTATGTAATTCTACATATAATATATAGTACTAAAAGAAGTGAAATTGAGGATATATAATCAATACATGAAATATTAAAAATCAAGAAAAATTTTGAGCAAGAAAACTGAAGAAAAAGAAGAAAGAAAATATAACCCCCACCAAAAACCACTTGAGTGAAAATTTCAATAGGAAAGAGAGGAAAGCATGTGCATGAAACCTTGAATCCCATAAGAACTTAACTTTTTTTTTTTTTTGGAATTGCATATATATTATTAATTAAACTTTGCTTTGGAATCAGTATAAAATACACCATTCTTCTACTTTTGCTCTATTCTCACCATCAGGATTTTATTTTTCTTTTGAAAAAAAAAAGAAAGCTCCAAATGGAAAATAACAAAGAGTTAAGTGATAGTGATATACCCATGCATGATGATGATGAAGATAGAGATATAAGTGAATTTTAGCTATAGAGTCCACTTCCAGCCTTGCAGTGCTCCACGGCCAGCTTGGTATACCAATATTTGACGATCAAAGGTTTCTACTTTTAGGATGAGATGGAATAATTTCTTTTTATACTTTTGTTTTATAAATTTTTTTACTTTTTAATTTGATATCAGAATCATTCGATTAATTCAGAGTATATCGAGTAAAATTTTAAATGGCGATAAAACAATCTCTCAAAAAATTTCAAAGTAACTACGTAGAATTAAAGTTTAATTGAGATATCTAATTAAGCTGGAAAAATCTTATATTAACTTTTTGACAGTTTCTTAGATACCTTTATTTTATATTTTAATTAAATAAATATATATTATCTTCTTTTATAGCAAATATCCCAGGGGTTTCCATTGTACTTCTGGGAAGAGAGTTTGTGTGTGGGTGTCTTTCTGTGTGTATATGATAATTATGGCAGAAATAATATCTTAATTTAATTATTATTAAACTATGCAAAAGGTTTTTCAGGATTCTATAATGAGTTCCAGTCACGCGTATAAGAAAAAAGGTTCATGAAACTCGAAATCATTACCATTATATATATATATAGGCAGAGAATTATAAATTAAGAGTATAAAATTTACATTTTAATATTCGTCAGAAAAGTAAATCTTAAAAATAGCGCTCTCTTCCTCTAGAAATCATAAATTTAGTTTCATTTTGTGTATATATTAAAAAAATTAATTAGTTTAATTAAATTAATAATTTTTGTTTTATATTTTACAAAAATGCTCTTCATTTATTATTATTTTAAAAATAATAATTTGATCTTTTTAATGTAGGACTCAAATTAATACTCTTGTAGATAACAATCAATTTCAAGAATTATTTAAAACAATGATTGAAAAAATAAATTAGTATTTATATATATTTAATAAGAATATATATAAATAAACTTATATTAGTAATTGGACAAAATAACTATACTTACAAAAAATGAACTATAATTTTGGACGGTTAAAAATGAAAAATGGACTTATCTTTTTTGATGGATTTTCTATTATATATATTTTAAAAAAAGTTGAAGATATATATATATATCACATTACTAAATATTTAATACCCTCATTATTGTTTAGCTATTAAGTAAAGCACTAGTTAGCTACCAATCATTCAAACAGATAAAAGATAAAATGCATCTTTTACACTCAAACGGTTATATTTTGCTGAAAAAGGTTTTAAAAAAAAGTAACTTTAAAGGTTAATTTTACATTTAAAATTTCAAAAAATGGGTTTTAATTTAATTTTTTTTGTGCAAAATTTTATTAAATTTAAAGTGTGAACAAATATATAATACTCCATTTCTATTTTAATTTAACTTTCCAAGTATAAAAAATCCGATTGGATATTCGAAAATGTTATAGTTCTAAGCATAATTAAACAAGCTTACTAATAGTCAAATGCCAATAGACAAATTAGAAAAAGAGTTAGAAAGTCGGTCTTTTTAATTTATTAAGTTTTTTGTTTTTATTTTTTTAAATTGAGGTGAAATTGAGATCACATGACACTAAATACCATAAATTATATTATGGACTCTGATTTAAAATGCTTTATAGACCTAGGGTCTATATTACACGTGTGTGAAAGAGGGTTGTTTGAATTTTTTGAATTAAACGACATATAAGATTTTTCTTGTGTTATATTTTTCTTTATTTTCTGTTTATTTCATTTTTTGACGCAATTTTTTGGTGTTTGAAATTACTTTATTGTCTTTGTTCTTCATTCTCTCGATTCTCTTCTCTTTCTGTTTTTTATTTTTTGTATTTTTCATCCTGCTTTTATTTTTATTCTCATTCTGCTATAAAATAAGTAATGAACATGAGCATTCGGGTATTAAAGCTATAGTTCATAACTAATGAACCTCTGTATATTAACTAATGAATTTTTATGAATTGAGTAATGAACCCAAATCATGTAACAAGCAAACAAACAAACAAATTTGCAGAAACTAGATAAATCTATAGTTTTTATGTAATGAATGTACATTTTACAAAAAAAAAAAAGAACATTTATTGATAAACTAATAAACTTTTAATTTATGCATAATGAACTTTTACTTTAAAATAAAATGAAATTTATCTTTAAACTAATGAATATTTACTACATTATTAATGTACCTACAGTTTATAATAAATGAATTTTTTCTTATAAACTAAAATATTTTTTACTATATTACTAATGAATCAATAGTTTAAAGCAAAATGAACACTTTATCAATAAAGTAATGAATCTTTATATTATTTATAATGAACCAATAGTTTACAATTAATGAACATTTTTCAATAATCTAATGAATCTATAGGTTCAAACATCACAAGAATTCAAATATCAATAATCAAACTAAATCATAGAAATTAATCTTTTACTACATTACTAATCAATCTACAACTTAAAACAAAATGAACATTTTATCAATAAAGTAATTAACTTTTACATTGTTCCTAATGAACCAATAATTTTCAACTAATGGACCTATAGTTTAAATATTACAGACATTCAAACATCAATAATAAAATAAAATAATCATAGAAATTTAGATTTATTATCAAATGTTGTAATAATCAATCATTCAAATGCTAAATAAATAAAATAGGTTTGTAATTTTCAAGATTGGAACAAGATATGATACAGCAAAATAGGTTAATTACTTACATTAGTTGGAAGTGAAGTTAGAGAGAAAAATCGTGCCCGAAGAGGACTAAGGAGAAGAAAAATCATAATTTGCAAGGAAATTAGAGAATTTACAGAGATTGACACCGTTTACTAACTTTTTAACCTTAAATGTGCAGTTTTTAGACCCTTAGTCCACAATCCAGAATATAAGAATTGACCAAATACCAATGGAATTACATGAAATAAAAGAGATAAACCTAAAAAAGAATATAGCTAGAAAATCTTGGGAAATCTAAATGCAACTATGGAAAATTTATTTTTAGGTGATAATGATGGAATAATTAAGAGGCACATTAGAAGCTTAGAAAGATTTAGCATATCTTTGTATTCAAATTAAAAACTTAATTAGGTCTCTTGTTATGTTAATTAATTAATTTGCTAATTTAAATGCAACCCATAATTAATAACATTACTAATTATAAAAATCATGGTTGGAATATTTCGTTGCAAGTGGTTAGATTTTTGTTCTGATTTCAGACCATACAAAATCTTAGTCTCCATGATTAATTGGAACCACAATATTAATGATTATTACTTACTTCTTATAAGTATACATGAGATATTTTTGTCAAGGACACAAGATTTGTAATAATAATAATAATAATAATTCTATAAATGTTATTGGTGCCATTAATTTGAAAAATTCCATCCAACGGATGCAATTTTCATCATCATCATCGGATAAAAATGAAAAAGAATATGAATTTATTAATAATGCAAAATAAGTTAGTTGGTAGGAAATATCCATTTACCAACCAATTTCCTAACCCTCTAAAATTAAAAAGAAAAAAAAAACATAATAATTCCAATTTATATTATCTATCCAATCTCATTTCTCAACCACCTAAAATACTTACAAAAACACACCATAATAATATAATTATATATCATATAAATAATTATAAAATAAGCAATATATATATATATATTTAGAAAATATGATTAAAAACATTTCCCTACGTCTATATTGGGTTGATGAGGTCGGTAAAATTATGCGAAGTCATCTCTAATTAATTAATTAATCAGTGGCTAGTAAGAATCATTGCACCTGGCGCAACCCTAGGCTTGCATGTGGCAACTTTTGTTTTTAAAATAATTTGTCTTAAAAAATGGGTTTCTCTTAAATCAAGGGGCCGCCCCCTTCCCATGGCTATATATATAGATAGCTCACACTCTTTGCATCAAACCCACCAATGGACAGGCGGGCTCTGATCATTCATCATGGGAATCAGGGCATCAACATGTGCTCCTTCTTAATCACATTCCTCACACTTAATTAATTATTTCTTCTTCTTTATCTAAAACATATATATATATATATATATATAATAAATTTTTAAATATACGGAATCTATTAGATTAAACTAATCATACAATAACATGCATTTATTTATTTTATTTTTATATTCATATCTACCAATAAAAATAAAATAATTAAATATTTATTATTATGTAGCATACTTACAAATTTTTCATATATATATATATAAACTTAATCATGTATCCCTACTTAAATAAAAATTTTTATTTAAAAATAGTTAATTGCAGAAGTTAGGCCAACAGCTAATGTTAATTCCTCTCCCACATTCTGGTAATGTAACTAGTTAGTATCTCCAAATTGCAATTAATTAATTTTCCTTAATATATACTAAATTGATTTGACTAATTAATCACTAATTAACACCATCGGAAAATCTTAATTTAATAAGATAAAGTTCAATAACATGATCACAAGTTGTTTGACTTCATAAAAAATAATAATATGTTATCAAATTAATAAATAATTAAATAGGGATACATAATTAATTAATTGTCAAAATTAATGTATTTCCATAGTTTTTTTCAAGATGATATATGCCTACCATGTGCATTTGGTATGAATCAGGTCACCAACAAAATTCTACCTTATATAGTGTAGAAAATAAACGAACATATTCTAAAATAAAAAACCAACTGTTAATATTTGCTTTAGAAATCATTTAATATGCATAATTTTTTAATTAAGTGATGATTTTTTTGTTTAAATATTTAATATTGTACAATTTGAAGATTACAGACTAATTTGAATTCGCAGCGCATAACACCCATTAAAGAATCAAATGATTTTTTATAAAGTGTTCTATACTAAAAGCTTCAATTTGATCGAGACTTCTTATTAATAGAAAAGTAACTCGTACCATCCCTTTCGGTTAAGTGATGATTATGGATAAATTTCACTCACGGTTTTCCAATTGTATAACTCATAATAATTTGGTATCTAAAAAATTATTTATAATATAAAAATATCCCAATTATATAAATTGTAATAACTTCGTACATCAAAGATTATTTATAACGCAAAAATATCTCAATTTTTATTTTGTAATACAAAAGAACCTCAACTTTTATTTTATAACTAAATAGTACTTCCGTCTTTAACGGTATCTTCCTAACATAAATGTGATATAAAATATTCACATCAGATAAATTTTAATAAAAATAAAATTAGATGAAATATTCACATCAGATAAATTTCAATTTTACTGACTGAATATTACAACTAATTTTATTTTTATTAAAATTTATCTGGATATTTCATATTATATTTTTCTTAGAGAGACTAAGGAGTGTTTGAAAGTGCTGTCAAGTATTCTAAAATTAGGTTCTAAATTTTTTTGATTTGATTGACTAATTTTTTTAATTTGTATGAATTGTTTTTTTTTCAAATATGCTTATGAAAAAAAATATCTATCTATATGTATCTAGCAAAAATAATTTTCAAAATTCAAAAAGGTTAAAAATAAAAAATAAAAAATTTTGGAAAAATATTTTTTTCAAACATAATGTTAAATGAACCCTAATAGTTGAAGACATAAATACTATTTAGTTATAAAATAAATTTTGAGATACTTTTGTGTTAAAAATAATTTTTAAAATACTGACATAAATGTGTTACCTTTATATTACAAATAATTTTTGAGATATTAAGTTGTTACAATTTACATAATTGAAGTACTTTTGTATTACAAATAATTTTTTAAGTACTGAATTGTTACGAGTTATATAACTCGAAAACAATGCAATTCACCCGATGATTATTGATCCAACTAAACGTTTGGCTTTGGCTCATGAAGGATAATAAGAATCTCAATTCTCAAGGTTCCTGTGGAAGGCCAAAAAGTTGGATATTTTTTTTTTTTTAAAGTATAGAAACTAAGAAGGTTCATTGCATACTCCATATATGACCTTACACCCATAACAATAAAGCTTGTATACTCTATGAATTTTCAACTTCATTTTTCTTCAGAATCCAACCATGATAAATAGAAAAAATGATGTTGAGAAATTCGTGTTCCCAAAGAAAAAACAATGTAAATTTTAACAATTTCTTTTTTTTTTTTTTTATAAATTCGGACGGAATAAATCTATTAAGAAAGAGATAAATCATTCTCTTATAAAAACTCAAAACTCGAGAAATTAATTACCATGCCATTCTAATACTTAATTAATGCAGTTGAGGCCCTTACGGTATATGTTTCTTACGCAGAATTGCACATTACACAAATACAAATGGCATTGGAAGTAGAAAATTAATTAATTAAAAATTATATTAACCGCCCTTAATTAATACTAAAAATTAAATTGTAATTATGGTGTGAGCGTGTTTTGGAGTCCTGAAAGGCTGACAATGAAACCATGTGATTTAACAAAATTGGGTAACGAGCCTTTCACTCTCTTAATTACATTCTCTTGAAATTCCAAAATTAATTAGGGAATTTTTTTTTTCTAATTTATATAAAATATTTGTATTTAATCTATTTACCCACTTATTTTATTCGATTTGTATTAAAAAAATAAATATTTTATAGTAAATAAATTAGAACAAAAAAGTATTTTCACATGTTGCTTTTAAAGTCAACCATATGTTGCTTTCCGAGTGCAATTTATGTTTCCACTAATTAATTTTTGAGATTTGATTACTCTAGTTAATTAGTTTTATAGGCTTTAACCCACTCTCCCACATAATTCATTGAACAAATTACATGTAATCCTTCGTGTTTTAATTTTGACAGCCATAAACAAATTCTTAAAAAACTAAAGTAGTTTGAGATAATGCCTGTTAATTTTAAGTACTTTAGTACAATCTACTACATTACTTTTTTATATTTGAGATATGTTTATGTGAATTTTCTAATGACTTTTTATAAGAATTTTAGATTTTTGTTCATTATAAATGACTGCAATTGCATGGCAGATAATATATTTAAATTTCAGTCTTTCTAATTATTATTTCAAATGATATTTTTATCGGAAAAGAAAAGAATCCACTATTATTTTTTTAAAAATTTATTTCTAATTAAAATCTAAGAAGGGTTATATGTTCATTAGCAACCCAATTGAATATACATTGTTCTAACTTTTCTTCTAGAAGATAATAGATTTCCAAAATAATTTTAATTTTGTCTTTTATTATGAGATGGTGGAGAATCTTATTCATATCGTGTAATTTATAATTGAAATTTTAATTAATTAATTAGATTTTTCTAGAAAATAAAATTAACAGTGAATAAATGGTCAAAGGGAGTGAGATACCATCGAGTCAGAAGTTCAAAAATGAATCACACACATGATTGATATTTGATAAAATGGGCCACGTTATATTATGCTCATTGTTTTATAAATTTCAAATCTTGTAAAATAAAAAGTTAGTTGCTGGTCACTCTAACTAACTTTGTAACTATAATAACTGATATATATATAAAGGAATCAATATCTTCAAGAACATGACCTGAGGTTTACCAAAACAAACAAGAACATGACTCCAGAATAATTAGATTTGCTTACTTTACGTCATAATAACTAATAATTAAATTATTTAATTAGGTTTTTAATTAATTAAAGGGAAGAGAAATTTGTAGAAACACATGAGACCACATGGAACAACCGTTTATTGTGAGGATTAATGGAGAATATATATAATTATAAATTAATTGAATTTTAATTACGAAGATATAATTGCATTAATTTGGGTAGAAATTAGTCAAATATCTTAGAGAGCTTTTAATCAAAATTTTTTTTAATCGGTAATTAATTTTGAAAAATTAAAACAAACATGTGCATCATTTCTATTTCATCATCATCAATAATACTTTATTCTCTCATATTTCACCTACTAAACCAGCAGCTGCCAATTTAATTTGCTTCTTCTTCTTCTTCTTCATTGTATTAAGTTTGTGTTTTGGTATTGACCCATTTCTACCATTGACTTTTTTCTACTTTGACCATGTCTATACCTATAATTTTACTACTTTATTAGATATTAATCATTATTGAAGCCTTTCTAGGTTGGTAGGAGCTTTGCCTTTTCACTTATACCCACAATCCTTATTTGCCTATTAAAAAATTTACTCACCTCAATGGAATGATCTACAATCTTATCCTAGATTTTAAAAGTATTTCATGTACAGAATTCGAAATCAAACAAAATCTTTTATTAAAAGAGAAATATTTCTACCATTCCATTTTACTCTTTGAGAGTGATTTTTTTTTTTATATGTATGAAAAATTTTAGATGTTTTAAAAAAAATTACTATATATGTCCACACATATCGATTCATAAATCAAACTAATAATATATTATTATATAAAAATATCAAATTTAAAATATTAAAAACTTAAAATTTTATAATGGATAAACATATTTTGAAATGTTATAAAATTAATAAGATCTTTTACTCCCAGAAATGTAGAGTGATTGTAAAAATCTATAAAAAGAAACAATTAAAAGACATATTGAACCCACAAGCATAGTCTAGCGAAATGTTCATCCAATTGACTTGAGCTAAACTCGAATTCGATTTCCTTCTCAGCATATGTAAACCTAAAAAAAAGCCATCAAACACTTCCGCTATATAGAGAAAGACAATTAAAAATCATCAAACAATTAAAATTTTAAATATCAACTATAAGTTGATCAAAATCATCACCAGAATTTTAGGATTTAATTCACAAAAGTCAAAATTTGAATGGCTAATAAACCAAAAGAGAGTGAGAATTTTGGCATGATGCAATTTTGGAAAATTGACTTGATGATTGAACTTTAACAAAGTTGATATTTGTCTCTCTTCTCTTTGTGAAACCAAACCCAAATTGGTATATACTTTGCCTATGGGCCTCACTCTTTTAATTCATTTGGCCCACACATAAATGTACTACATTTCCTTTTTTTTTTTTTTTTCTATATCTTATAAATAAATGAGGACACACAAAAAGTTAGCTGCCCCCATTTCCATATGACTTATGGCCGTTTGGTTCAAGAGTGAAAATGAAAATAGGAATGAGAATTGGAATAGAAATGATTGATTTATATGTTATTTGGTTTATTTTTATTAAAAAATAAGAATGAAATTCAATTTTTACATGTTTAATAAAATTATTATATTTATATAAATACATTTATTTTGAAATGTAAATTTATTAATTAACAATAAGATAATTCTCAAATTATTTAAAATTAAATTATACATAAATTCTATTTATTTCAAATAACTACATTTTTAATTTTATCATTATTAAAAAATAATATTATTAAAATAATATATTTTTTATAATGTCTTCTAACATTAATTAAGAGTCTATTAAAAAATGACATAAAATGATTGTAATTATATTTAGTTAATTAAATTTGATTTCCATGGGAATAAAATTTTGATTCCCCGGGGGGGAGGAGAATGAGTGATTTTCATTGATGAGGAAATCACATTTTCATTTCCATTAATTTTTTCTTTAACCAAACATTAACAATGAGAATCATCTATCTCATTCCCATTCCCATCCTTTTTTTTTTATAAACCAAACGCGCCCTTAGAGAAATGCTACAAATACTTATTTGAATATTTTCTATCATACATTTTCACGGTAAAAAAGATATATACTACTTTTTTTATATAAATATTAGCTTTTATTATAAAAATTAATAATATTTTATATATAAAAAGACATCTTTTTTATATTTAAAGTACATGATAGAAAGTACATTGCACGTTGCTTTCTACCAAGTTTTACTACAATATTCCTTGAGTTTAGCATTTTCAAATAAATAAATAAATGAGGACAACGACCCCTATGATAAATTGAGGAGGGGTTGGGCAGAGGAGGGATGTAGACATGGTGCTCAAAGCCTGAAAAATGGACCCAACAATAAGGGTTTGGTTAGGTGAGTGAAGGATTCATGTGGCTGGGTTGGAGTTGAGTCCTAGTGGCTAACCTACACTAGTAGAGAGGGGACCTAAAATTGCCAAAATCCATGGACCATTTTCAGATACTTGTCCACTCATCATTTATCATAGCTAAATTAATTAGCCTTTCATAATTTAATAAAATTTTATCTATCCGTTGCCTACTCTGTTAGAAGCTTCTGATTTTCTGTTATCATTATCTTTCAACAATGAAATAAGAATTCAGTTAGCTTTTCACAATTTAGAATTGAATGAGCTAATTAAGGGCCAACTTAATTAGAATTTTCATTTGGAAAAATTAAAGATTTCAAGTTCGAATATTCTCACATTTATCTACTAATATTGATTTATCACCATTATGATGAGTATAAGAATATGAATATCTTTTATTGTATAGTCCATGACTCACTATGCATCCAAATTTAATAGAAAGTATTTAAAACAAAAAACTACAATATAAATCCTTCGCATATATTTTCTCATTACTATTCACTGAAGTTACAAAGTCTTGTTTCTTTATACAAAGAAAATTGGGAGAGTAACCCCTTCTAAGCTTCCTAAAAAATTTTGCTGCCAATTATGGGCAAAAAAAAAAAAAAAAGAACAAAGCAAATAGGATTGCACTAAAGAATGCACACTCAACCCAACAGCAACACTTCTTTTTTTTTTTCTTTTTTTTCATTTTTCTGTTTGTCCCTAACAAGGAAGGATTTTACAGATTTGAATTTAAAGAAAAAAAATAAATTAATGAAATATTTTCTACATGGGGGCAGAAAAGAATATGGGGAAAAGGGAAAATTACAACCATAATATGACTAACCAGAGAGATGAGCTGATGCTCTACTTCAGACAAAATGGATGGGAAGACTTGTGAGCTTCCTTAGCCTCACTCCTGTAAAAATTGGAAGGCTGGATTTGTAAGAAGTTCCTCAGCTGGTTGAACATCCACAAAATCTTTCTCTCGCAGTGAATTTGCGAGATCCTCGACTGAGAACGGGATGCTGCATTATGAATTAGATAGGCTTTAGAAGAAACAGAATACATGGAAATTATTTCATTTTCAAAATATTAGTTTCCTGTGTTAATAGAAATGGAAGCTGAAGAAACTCTACCCAGAATTGTCATCCAGCAAAAAGGAACTGCTAGCGGCATCATTCGAGTCTTCTGTCATAAGTATCCTCATGCTAGAAATGACCTGAGAGAGAATTAAGGTAAAGTAACTACATATTCAGATCTGCTAGCACATCGAACTCTAAAGCACCACTGCATATAATCTGTAATGACATACATACCGCCGGAGACACACTTCGTGTGTTATAATTGTCGTCCCAATATAATGTACAAATTCTGTATAACTGCTGCACACTCAGGATCTGAACAAAGTATTGTACACAGTAAGAAAGAGAAGAGGTTCATAAATCTAGCAACCTAGATTTTCCAGCACATTGAAGGGAACACATTAGGCAGATCCCAAAATAAATTGATCTAATAGTCAACATGATCAACAGAAAAAAGGGCTGTTAACTACATTTGGCAAGAATTGAAACTGTCCATTGCAGATAAGCAAAACATAAAATCTAATCCTAATAAACTACAGCCTGTTACACAAAGTTTCTCAGTTCTCTCCTAAAACATGCTCAATGTATGAAAGAATACAGCTATGCATGTGTGTGTGAGAGAGACTTACAGGGCACAGGTCATTGGTGATTTCATCATAGGATATTCTGTACTTCTGATGTATAACCTGACAAGAACACAAGAAAATAAATTAAATAACACAGGACAGATAACAATTATATGGGGATCAGAATAAAAATCAGACCAATAAAATAAAATAAAATCATTAGCATACCAAAAATCCAACAGCCTGTCTTATGTGTTTTAGTTCATCCCAAGATGAGCCAGCATACTGCATTCAACGGAAGTAAAGCATGAGAATCAAGAATCAATCCACATCGGGAACTTGCCCATGACAGAATAAGCAAACAAATAAGCCAATATGAAAATGACAGGTTAAAGCAAATAAATTACCTCTTCTTTTGCTTGGCAGCACCATAGCTCTAGCTCAGCTAATCCCGCTTTCACATATTCACCATTGCTAAAAGTACAACACTCTCGACGCAAAAGAAGACTGCAAATCATAGAATCTCCATTTAAGGAACACTTTAGGCATAACATGAAATATCAAACGATTAAGATGACTACTTACCTATTAAATAATTGCACATTGATGAATGAGAAAGTTTGAGTATAAATCTTCTGGATGAGGACTGGAGGCACCTGAAGTACCAATTGCAGTGAGAACTTTCACACATTGAAAAGGGCTACTGCTAAAAGAGAAAACTATAAAAGCTCATACAAAGTTTTGCTTGAGCGTGCTGAGAAGAGTGTTGAGACTATCAATTATGCTCTGCCAATGACTTGAAGGAGAATCTTTACTGAAGGACCGCCCAGATCTTAGTACATTTCCCTTAGATGTCCTAGGCGCCTAAAGTCAGCATTAGACATAAAATAAAGTTAAAAATACTGAATGTGAAGGACTAATGTTTACCAAAACTAGTATTTGGTGACTGGGTTTAAAAACAGAGAGTTCGACAACACAGCAAAAAGAAGCACAAAATACCTGGATGCATAAAGAAAGCAGAGATGACAATTCTTTCTTCAAGTTGTCTCGAATGATTCCATAAATTTTCTCCACATATGCAGCAAGCTGTTGCTTGAAAAGCAAGGCTGGATATTTAGCCTCCACTTGACGCACTACAGCTAATGCAGCAGCAGCAGAAAGGCTGGATGAGGAAGGTGAAGAGCGAAAACCCTAAAATTGACCAACAATACAATTAGAGAACAAAACACAAATCCTGCAAACAAAAATCAGATGTCAAAATATAAACTGAATAGATTAAAAAGGAAAAATGAATACCATGGCCATCCTTCCAAACAAGGATGCTGCAGATGATGGCTTCTTATTTGGAGTTGCACCACTAGCACCAGCTGCCTTCAGACTTTTTTGCAGCAAAAACAATAAAGTAGATGTATTTGACAACCAGTAAGCCATATGATCATTGTTATCTTCATTCTGCAGTCACCGATAGAGTTTTTAGAGGTATTCCTTGTTAAACAGAAATTGGAATTGCTCCATTTTAGTTGTGTTTTTTCTAGGAACTACCCATGGAATGGTGTACCGAGTTACCTCAATTGCAGAACCAATCATTTGAATGAGACGATCAAACACACTAGTCTTTTCTGCTTCAAATGATCTCCAGTGAAGAAGACATTTGTATATGGTAAATGCGGCAACAGGCTTTCCATGACTATAACCAATATTGTTCATAACGCAGTTGATAAGAGCATCGATATTCTCCTGTTTGCATGAATGAGAATCAAAATGTTGGAATTATATAGCCAAGGTTTTTTATGAAAAGGGGAACATAACAGATGAAGCAGATTCCAATTCTGTAAGCACATACATGTTGACGTTCAATATATGATCTCCTAAGCTTGATATCCGACTCTGTGCCAAATACCTTCACTGGAGTTGCACCCTGGGCTTCCTGAAGAAGGAATCCCATCAACATCATTAAGAAACTGGAGTATGAATATGCAAATTCAAATTGCTATAGGCAGATGAACAAAAAAATAGTTACATGGGCTCTGAACTCTTCATTCACATGGTGACCATTTTCTAAACTCTGCAGTAAAATGAAATTAACAGATGTGAGAGAGAGGGATAGAGAAGTATACAGGACCTATAAAATTTTTCAGGAAATGCATACCTTAGGTGCTGGTATCGGTGGATGGTCTGAAGTCTTCTTAACAGGTGTCTGGAGCAAAGTTTGCTGCCGAAGAATTTGGTTCTCAGTTTCCATGTCAGAAAATTTTTCTTCAAGTCTGGAAATAAGTCAGCAGAAATTTAAAAAAGAAAACATGGAGCATAAGTATCAAAGCATCAACTGGTAAACAGAATAATTAAATTCATGATGGCATTTAATTAACTGCTAGTTAATAAAACCATTATCCCCCTCAGATTTTGTGGCACAAAAATGACTTTTACCTATGCATAGCAGTCTTTAGTTCAACTATTTTTGACTCTGCCTCCATAGCTTGCTTCAATCTTTTTTCACTTACTTTGCTGGTCTCTTCAAATTTTTTCTCTGTTTCATCAATCTTCTTTTCCAGTAAACAAACCATAGCCTGAAATTCATCACAAGAATACAAAGCAATAAGCAAAAATGAAATTAGAAAAAAAAGCATGCTCTCCCAAATTTAGAAAACACTTGGATGTGCATGGTATAGACACCCCTAACTATCAGCCACCCACCCTGAGTTTCTCATTTTCAGTAGTAAGCTTCTCCAGCATTGAATTATCAACTACAGGAACCTCCTGTATGACGGGGACAATCTCTTTTGCCATCCTGGAAGCCTCCCGTTCCTTTATAAGCATTTCCTTATTTTCTTTGAACTGAAGTTGCATTTCTTGTAAAGCAGACTGCAATTTTGCATTTTCTTGTGTTTTAGCTTCTTCCATGTCAGCCTACGAACAAAATGTGATATAAAAATTTGAGAAAGGAAAACAAGAGAGGCTGGGAAGAATTCATCATGAAACTTCAAAACATGAACAGGTTCCGTGTAAATCAGCCGACTTCTTTCATGCAGCTCCTTTCAAATTCATGTTTTTCCCAAACAACATGCTCAACAATTGATATCTTCTGTTCAATGTTTTAAGATATAATCTTTACTAGATGAAATATATGATAGGGAATAACAAAGATAATCTCATCTTAGATTTCTATAAAGAAAGAGGACAAACAAAACAGAAACTTGTATGAGAAATATTATACATCAATCTTAGAGAATCAATGTCTATACTTTATCGCCACTTGACAACTACAGAAAATATGCCCTGATGAATAGTTAAATAAATTGTTCAACAAAATCGATAAACTGAAACCGATTGTTCTTAAAATTGATGAGCTTGGACTTCTGATGAGACACATTGTCCAACTGCTGCTAAACAAATTTTCAATTAACATTTTATCATATACCCGCATGCGTTTCTCCAGCTGAAGTCTCCATGTTAACTCTTCAACTTGCTTTTCCAATTTGTTCTTGGCAGCTTGAAGAGCGCCAGTTTCTCTTGCAGCCTGTTGATTAAAAGAAACAAATAGCTCAAATTTCAAATGCAAAGGACACAAATTTAATTGCTTCAAAAAGACTGCACAATATTTGAAAACAGATTAAAATGATAAAAGCCAAATTAATTTGCCAGCAAGCAAAAAATTCTGAATAATGTTTTTGCAACTCTCACATAATAATTTACCAAACTGAAAACAATTTTTTTTTCTAAACAAGTTTTTCCTAACAAACATCTTCCTATTGCACAAATGAAATAATAGAGAAGACTCGCAAAGAAGAAAACTCTTCATCATAAACTGTTTCAAAAGAGGGAATAAAAAAAAAATTTGCAAGCTTCAAGAAGAAATGAAAGAAAAAAACAGTAGCTGACCATCTTAAGCTTCCGCAGTTCTTTACGAGCAACTCTGCCTCTCCATGCACATTGTGTAGCAATTGCTGCTTTCTTTAACTTCATATAATGTAACCAGGCCAAGAATTTGCGACATTGACTCTGTGGTGCAGGGGAAAAAGAATGGATGTCACTTCATGCATAGACAACTTGAAAGGGCATTAAAAGTTTAAACAAATTCTTGCAACATATACAGAAACTTCTGTCAAAAAAGTAAGTACTTCAAAAATCAATATCATAAACTCAGTAATGAATTCCCCAAGAATAATCTCACCTGAATTAGAATAGTCGCTTTAGACCTCCTCCTGAAGCGTAACTCATCTCGAGCAGTCATCCCACGCATACCCGTTTGAATAGAGATAGCGGAAGAATACAATTCTGTATAAGCTTTCCTAGCAATATGCATCCGCAAATATTTTTGGATCCTCAGGGAAGCAGCCTCTCTCCTCATGTTCTCATAAATTTTCCGAGCAAGTTGTCCTGTGTCAATCATAGATGGATATAACAGATTTGTACATATTTGACAATTCTAGAAACAAATAGCACTACCAAGTACCAAATAATAAAAAGGACAAGAATGAAATAAAGCACCTCTGCATGCTGCTTGAATATGTATTGCAGAACAACGGAGCATGATGAAGCTTCTGCGTGACAAATAAGATCGCACTTTCCTCTGAATAATGCTTGCTGATCTTCCCAACACCTCGCTTCTGCGTGCATCCAGTTCTGCCATTTGACCAGCTCTAAGGAATACCTTTGTCTTACCAATCTACAAAACCAAATGAACCATAATGTTAGTTCAAAAAAATAAACAAAAGATTGATGTGGATCTCATGCAAGGATCCAGTTGCGCCCTCACAAGAAAATGCTGTAGCTGCTTATTAAAGCTAACTCTAATGTTGACAATGAAAATCAGCAATGTTAAAGTTCCACATTATTATATGACACATCACACATGCACATCTCGCAGAGAATCTACTGAAATTATAAAGCAAGTGAAAGAATGCAATGCAACTATAAGGTGTTGTTTTGGTTACTGGAATTCAACTGAGAATAACATTCCCAAGAAAATGATTTTTTTGGGCAATGATTTCTGGAATGCAAGATTATCATGTTTAGTTGAACACAACAATTTCCTTGGGATGTATAAGTATTCTATTTGGTTAGCTATGAGAAATTACAAATAGAAAAGGAACAGAATAACATAATACCCCCGACTTAAACACACTTAAAGAACTGCATTTATCTATATTTCTTCTCAATCAAATATTTCATGCTTATTTAATAAATAAAAAAATTGAAAGTATATTATTCCTATTTCGGTCAAGTGTGCTACAATAATATTTAAGAAATAATGCATGGTCTTTTAAACTAAATGTTCAACTAAATCTCATTTCTGTATACTTGACAGACAAAATGAATTTAATAGCTTATCAATGTTAAAATAAAATAAGCACAAAATGTATGAATCACATATGAAACAATGACAGAAAGGAATTTCTGAAAGCTTCTTAACACTGATAAGTCAAGAAATCAATATTATCTAGGACTTTTTCAGAAGGACTTTTTCAGATGGACAATATATTTCTTCTATTTATAGACAATTGCATATAGAAGGCTATATCAATCCAACCATTTCTGTAATTAAGGACAAAAGTGTTTCATATAATGTTTTATCCCAATAGGAAAGTAACTCTCCCACCTTTCAAGATGATATGGAAATTTCCCGTGGGAAAGTTGAAGTGAAACCCATGAGTATAGGAATCAAGCTTTCCCAAGAATTCAATTCAATATTCATATTCAAAACAAATCCAGTATTTAAATTCCCATATTAATTTTATGAGCAATTCTGGCAACCAAATGTATTTACCAAAATAGAGTACATCATTAGATTAGAATTTGTTCACCTCTTAAGTAAATACCTGATAGCCTTGAAGTCTCACTTTTTCAAGAAGCTTCTTGCAAGCAGCAATTTCATCAGAACTAACACATAATTACCATCAGAAAAGAGTCAGAACAATGCTGAGGCTGAAAATATTACAGTTAAAAAAAAATTGAACTACCTCCCATCCAAAATTTCTGGTGCAAGCATGCCAAATCGGTCCAGAAATTCATCAAATAGCTTCCTAGTAGGGTATCCAGCACAACTAATCCTAATTGCCTCCATGACTCCCTGATATGATAAAAATGATAGAATTGGACACATATTCAGGCAATTCTAGTTACAACTTCAACATAATCAAGATCAGATACACTGAACACAAATAAGCTCACCCCACATCGTAATTGTTGAAGAACATTTTTATTCTCAAAGATTGCTGGCTTAAGGAGATTGTTGGGCTTCACACAGCGAATATAATGTGGCTCACTTGAACTGAGAGTTTCAAGCAATGATTGCAGTTGTTGCTGTATGAAGTAGAAGATGGTCATTCATACCCAAAGGACCACAAAAGGCAGTAAGGCACATAACTGGGGAGAAGATAAAGAAAAGAGAAGAATATACCATACCTTAAACCGAGAACCTATAGAAGAGAACTTTGACTGTTTGGAGGATTCATCAGCCAAGGGGGGAAACAATCCTGAAACAAAAGAACATTGGGAAGCACCTAAGAGTGCCTGATGTTCAGCAACAACATAGTCTTTGTTCTTGTCCAGAAACAGTTCAGTTTGATATGTGACCTGGTCAATAAATTGTCATTATCTTTCCAAATCTGAAAATTATTAAATTATGGCAAACATGCTGTTGGAGCATAAAAATATAATGAGCTCACATCGCCAGCATAATGGCAAATTGTGAAGTCACTTCGAGATAATTTTGGTTTGCTGAACCGTTTATGATTTTTAAATGTCTGGTACAGCTTTTGGGCAAAAGTTTCATGTGTTGATCTAGGAAACATGCTGCATAAAACAAATCATAGCTATGTAAGAAGAATATGAAAAGATAACAGTTGTGCTAACTCTAAGAACTTCAGTTTGTGGATGCTAATCTGAAATAGAAGAAAATATGAACAGAAAAGCTGCCACTATGCCTACCAAGCTTCATCCAGAAGAGCAATAATGCCACCAGGTTTCTGCATATAATAGGAAAAAATAAATCTCCAAAATAAGTCAAACATAAAAATAATAAGTAAATGAATGATATTATAGATGAAAAAAATATGAATACCATATATATATCCACTGGGTTCCATTAAACATTAGTAACTACACAATTTTTCATAGAGAAAATAAAGATGAATAAATATTTCAAAGATAACATGCAAAAGAATCACAGTATCATGAGTGAAGTGGGATGAGTGTTGCCATCCAGGCCACAGTTTTACTAGTAACAACACTTTTTCTATTGTTCCTCAGAAGTCTTAATAATATAGCACATCAATTACATAAAGCAATTAACTTAATAAGGATTTGGTAAAGATTAAAGAATGTTACAGCATATCATACTATATACCAAGTAATACTAGATGCAGGGGAAGGTGAAAAGAACCTTTTCAATGAGATCCAAAACATCTTGATTATCAACAAATTCTATGTAGCTCCAATTAATTTCTTCTTTTGTATATTCTTCTTGCTCCATTTTGAAGACATGCTGCCCAACAGATATTTATGGATCATAGAATATGCAATTGGATGAATAAATGCTAAGACATCCAAAGCAACTAGAAACAACTTTCCAAGTCTACCTGATTGAAATGTTGCTGCAGTTTTTCATTTGTCAAGTTGATGCAAAATTGCTCAAAACTGCAAAAGGATACAGTTATTGTACATCAATCAGATGAACAAATCAAACAAGCATCCATCCATGGTCATTCCCTATGATCTATCCAGTTAATGTTAGACCATACACTGAGCATTATAATAAGAAATGCTAGTGGCTACTATATACTCCACAAAGCCCTCAAAAAGGCAGGTAGTTATCTGTATCCTACAACACCCCCAAAGAAGAGAGATTAACTAGGTGATGAGCTATTCCCTTGATGTTTGTACCAGGAAGATAAACGATTCTGATAATGATGCATCAGGTATACGAACACATTAAATAGAATTATGCAAACTGGTGCCATCATTAAGCACAGGACTAAAGACATAGGGTAATGATGTCCATTTATCATAAATCTAACACCTTCATCAGACAACCCATGTATAATCAGTATCAACAAATCAAAATACTCCTCCCAATTGCAAAGCATCCAGCTGGACATAAATAGGATTTATATTGCCTCAAGACAAGATGCGACACTTGAAACACTTAGATAGAACGATCAGTTCTCCAAAAGAACCAATTCCTCTCAATAATGAAAACAAAAGGCATACCGGCTAAGCACCTGTTTGTCTTGAAACTCTCAAATCCATAAATATCCAGCACGCCAATTAAGGATTTTGAATCAGGGTCTTGACCAATTGAACTATTGATCTTATCCACAAGCCTGCAGAAAGAAGGAATTATGAGGAAAACACTGCAAGGCCCAACATCATGGTCCATACTAAAAAAAATTTACTAATAATTTGTGAGCAAAGAAAAAGATGGCTTTCATCAGAGTGTTAGACTGAAGCTTACCAATCAAATAACCTTGAGTACACAATTTTAGCCAATGCATCTCTACTCAAAGTAGCAGATTCTGGATCTAGCCACTTTGTAATGGTTTCATCACGAGTTACAATTACACGTTTGCAGAGAGAGTCTTCAAGAGCCTTCACATCACACCTAAACAAAAATATAGTTCAAGGAACTGAACTTTCTTCCATTATAAGAGCAGAAAAGGTTGCATGCTTTTAAAAATAGCTTGTCTATAACTACGTGGACTTGCAAATTAAATTTTTCATTTACATTAAAAGCTCAGCAGCAGTTTTTAGATGAAACCAAGATTTTTCGTCTTTCGGCATTGATGAGTCTATTTCCTTCCCTTTTGCAAATTCAATATTTCCAAGATGGAGGATCGCAGCAACAACTCGAAATATGGCATCCTGGAAAAGAGAGGAGAGAGAAAAACAACCAATTACGAGAGTTTTGCACTCCTTGTTGCAATAGTTCTCATGATAAATAAAATATGGCAAAAACTCGACTGCATTTTTTCACTTGAAATAGTTCCCATGATATACCTGCTCATCAGAATTTATTCCAACAATATCCATAGCCCTCCGAGTGGCAATGTATTCCTTAGAATCATCAAGACCATCCAATTCATAGCAATTCGATTGATTCAGGTAATGAAATGTTCTTGGATTTCCCAATTTGAACCTCTGAACATCCTGATAAATGACAAAGAAAAGATATAAAGAGACATACTGGATATCAAAAAATAAATAAAACAAAACGAAAGAGCATTTGAAGCTCTTTGTGACCTTGGTAATTTTACGGCTGCAAAACATTATGCATCATTAGCATCACTTGTTCATGTTCACAGTACCAAGCAATGCAGACAAGGTGTTAACTATTATGAGATTCAGTAAGGAAGGGGTACGGAAGAGGACTAACTATTATACAAGTTAAATATTTGTGGAAGATACCTAATTTATAGTTTGATTATAATAAATTAGTACATTCCAGCTCTGTAAAAGCAGTTGACACCGACAAGAAAAACTCTTTCCATAAAAGAACCTAATTATTTTCAAACCATTACCTCTGGAGGTGCAGCACAAAGCATGTAGAAGCAGTGATAATTTCTCTCAGGGTCAGAAACCTGACATACACGAGATCTTTCTAGCAGATAAGTTCTGATAGCAGCTCCTGAAATCCTTCCCCTCTGATCAAACTGAATCTCCACGAACTTACCAAAACGACTGCAGCATTAATGTCATGCAAAAAAGAACAGAACACAATCAAACACAAAATATAATATGACAACCTATGCAAGCAAGTTTTCATTATAAAGCTTCTCACCTTGAGTTATTGTTTCTAACAGTCTTGGCATTACCAAATGCTTCTAAAACAGGGTTGGACTGAAAAATGATGAAAACAGTACAAATGCATGTCATCAATCAATTAATGGTATCAAATTGCAGGAATTTCTGTGTTCGCTATTTCACTCAAACTGTAAGACTATGTTACCTCCAGGACTTGCTGCTCAACAGTCCTCCCCTCAGCAGCAGCTCTTCCTCCCATGTATGCAAGATAACGCATAAGCAATTTCGTGCTTTCGGTTTTACCAGCCCCACTCTCACCACTAACTAAGATAGACTGACTTATTCCCTCATTGATCATAAGCCTGCATTATAAGCAATGCCATTTTACATTATCAAACAAATAAAAGAAAGAGAAAGCAAATTCACACCAATTTCTTGAAATCATGTACCTATACGCAGCATCTGCAACAGCAAAGGGATGGGGACTCAGCTCACCAAAGTCCGCACCCTTGTATTGTGCCATCATATGGCTATCATAGAGATGTGGCAGCTTTCTAAAAGGATTTACAGCAATTAGTATATTCCCTGTGTAAGTCTGGATGCACCATTTAATGTATCAGCCTTAACAGATCAAAAAGTGCGGAAATGTAAAGGAAAACAAGAAAAATCTAGCAACATTCATTAATACACAGTACAGCAACATACAAAGCATAAAAGCGTGTCCAGATAAAGTAAACTACCCTTCATCCACCCACCAGCAAACAATAAGCAAGAAATGTAACATTATCAATTTGTGAGTACTGACATATATTTCATTCATGTCATATCTTGATCTTAAATTTTGCAAGACTCCTGGCTCGTGCAAATAAGCCAGTTTCGTCATATCATCCACTCCGCATGGAGGTGCTTCGGCATCTTTATGATACACATTGGAAGCTTTAACAACAACCTACAGTTTTCCAAATGACAGGGGAAAAAGGCACACAAGGTCAGCACATCTCTTTTCTTCATGTTACAGTTTCTTACAAAAGAAAACATTATCAAATTAGATATTCAATCACTAAGAAAGGAAAAAAAAATGAAAAAAGAAAGAAACTAGAAATGATAACGAGATGAAAAGATAGTAATCACGAGAACTCTATTTGCTCAACTTGACCTTGTTAACAGTAGACAAATATAACCAATTGAGCTTAATTCAAACACTAAACATGGGCTTTGAGGAATGGGAAAGAAAGCACCCACCATTTTTCCAGACGTGCATAGGACCTTAATGTTTTCGCCATTAATCTCCAATACTTCACCATCTATCCAAGCTGCATCAGGATCCTCCACCCAAACAAGAGATCCAACCACCAAACTGATAGCAGCAGCCTGCAAAGGCAACAGCGATGAGTGTTTACTGCTACAGTTAGTGATATCATTTGTACCCCCATATGTATAACGTTTAAGCATCATTATTGTATTTGTGAAGCAAAAAAAAAGAAAAAAAAAATTGACTTACAATTATCAACATCAAGAAATAGGAAACAATAATTTGCCCTATTTTTTTATCTCAATGGAAAAGGACTCTGAGAATGTAAACCAAAAATAATGGATGCATAATAAAGCGACATTTAAGGTAGCAACATTCCATGGACTTAGACAGCCAGGTACCAACATCTACTGTTAGTCAAGAAATATTTTATTCACTGAAAAACTTCAGCATCAGTGTTTGTTCTTCGTACTTGACTGAAAATTCAGTATACATCCCAGAATGGATAAAGGACGATGATATAAAATTAAGGCAACGGTTTTAGGCACCCATGTAATCTCCCCAACTTGGAGCATATAGAAGCTGAATAACATTTATTAGCAATCCTTGTTTCATTGCTAAGATGCAGGCTATTAAATTACATCCTGTGCTGTGCCCCATGTTAAACGATCAAATTTGTTGAGCTGGCCACACTAAGAGATGGATGAGTGAAAACTAATACAAATGCCACCTTTCAAGGCAATCATTTGCACCAGTAGCTGGCTGGATGCAGGATTTTTACCTCGATCTTGGAAGAGGGGTATGTGATGAATATCTTATACATTGCTTTGTTGGGTTAGCAGAAAAGACCAGTGTCTCTTGGACAATGAATTTAGAAATGCACAGTCGATGCATTGGTCACTCATAACGAAAAATTGGATAAAATGATTTTATTTTTATGGTCATTAGCACAAATAATAAACCATGCAAGAAAGCATAATGCAATCATATTTGACGTCTAGAGAAGCGACATCCTTGAAGAGCTGACAAATACTGGACAAAGTAAAAGCTACACCTATGGCCCCACACCCTCATCAGCAACAGCTAGATTAATATAGGAAACTGTCACTCTGGCTACACCAAAATCTAATAGCTAAATATTTCAATTCCATAGTTTAGACATATCTCAATATCTGTACTCAACATAGTAAACAAAGAAGTTCAGTGGGCTTACTTCTACTTCCAAAACTAAAATGGCACACCTAAAAAGCACCATAGGTTTCGCATATATCAATGAGATCACATCATCAAAACACAAGAAGGTGAAAATGTTGCAACGTGAAACTAGCATATAAAAAGCAAAAACCAAATTTAGCTAAAAAGTTAACTACAGATCAATCAACCAAGTAAAACAACCACATCCCATTAAAATTATCAATGAACAAAATAAATTTAAACATCACTTTAACAGACAAGAACTTAAAAATCTCAAGAAATCAAATTAAATAAACATAACAACAAATATAAAAGAAAAAACATACCATTTTCCCGAAGATTGACCAGATCAGAAACTCGGGTTGCTCCTCGATCTACTTCTACGGCCTTGAACAACAACCATTCAAATTCAGCAATCACCAAAAGAAAATCTTGAACTTCTCTTTCCCTTCTAGGATGAAACAAGAATCGATTTACAGCACTAATAAACAACCAAGAACAATCAAAAAAGAATATTTAACCAAAAAAAATTAAAATAAATCTGAAGAAAATATCTAAAAATATATATATAGAGAAGCTTAAACCCTTCAACAAGCAGAAAATTATTTTGAAGAAGAGAATAAGCCTCCCTTTTCTCTCTTTTTTTTTCTCTGTATGACTATGTGGACCTCTTTGCTGTTAAAGCAAATCTTTTTATTGCTATTTTGTCTATTTTTTTCTAAAGTTTCCTTCTTCGAAATCTTTCCGTGTGCCCATTTGGGATTAAGATTAGTAACAGATTTAATAATTTTAATTTTTATTACTGATGCTTATTAATTAAGGAAAAAAAAAAACTTTTTATTTTATACTAAAAGGCGAATGAGTTCCGATTTCCGGTGATGCCCTTTTTCGTCGGCTCAAATTACGACTTTGGACTTTGGAGTGACAAGTAGGTTGGGTCAGATTTGAGTCTCGCTGCTAAGGGCTTGTCCGAATCTCGCCATGAGTCAAAATTAAGATGATGATGGCGGTAGTTGCTATTCTTATTTGGAAGTGTCATTATTGCAAAACAAAATCATGGTTTTTTTTTTCAAAAGGACTTTACTGTACTTCTAAATTAATCCAACTCTACCCTCTCTTTTTTTCAAATTTTTTGTTAATTTATTTGATTTAAATTCTATTGGACATTGTATTTTAAAAAATATTTTTTATTTCTAAATTTTAAAAATAGTTTTTTAAAATAAAATATATATATATATATATATTTTCTCATTAATAAATGAGAAAAATATAAAAAATTAATTAAATTTAAATTTATCTTTTTTACATCTAATAGCGATTTCAATCATTTTCTTTTTGCGTCAAACTTTGATCGCTATGATAATTTAGTCAAATTAAATAAAATTAACTTACTTATATTTCTTTCTTATCGTATATTTTTTTTAATTTAAATAAGATTATATTGGTAGACTATTTGATATTATAAATTAAATATTAAATAAAATTTAATGATCAAATATAAGAAAATTCTTAAGCATATTGATGAACTTTTACATTAAAAGGAAGGTTGCTGGTAGATGTACTCGAAAACTTTTACTGCAAACAAATTTGATTGCTTAATTAGGATATTTAACATAATTAAGATCTTTTTTTTTTTTGTATTAAGATCATTTAAGATGCATTAATTTACATTTTTTCCTAAATTAACAATCGAATCCACCTTTAAATTTTGATAAATATTTTCCCAATTCTTTATTTGAGATGAAGTAAAAATTTCAATTAATGTATTCACATAATCATTTATTTTATTATAATGTATTTGTTAACTTAAACAAATATTGCTAACAATTAACTTAGTTGATCTCGGGTTAATAAAGGTAATTACAATGAGAAATTAATACTGTCTCCATCCTATTTTGATAAAAATTGTAAGTATTTTTACATAGATTAAGATAAATTATTAATACGGTTAAAAAATGTATGTTGCCCAACATAATTTTACATTAATCAAAAGTATTATTAAAAATTAACATAACAATTCATATTTGTTGATAATAAGTTATATTAAGTAGGATTGTGATAGATAATTAATACATAACTACACTTTTAAAAAAAAAAAGAATATTTTTTTTGAAATAAATAATAAAAGTAAATTTATATAAATAAGACAAATGTAGCATTATATTAATTAATTGATATAAAAATAAAAATAAGCTTATCAAAACAATTAAAGGTATAGTATTATTTTTCGCAAAAATTTCCCCTTTGATATGGCACTGTTTGATAACATTAGTTTGACAAAAAAAAATAGTCTAATTGGACCAATGTTTATTTAGAAAAAAATTATACTATAATCTCAAAAAAAAAAAAAAAGCTAGCATCCAAAAAAAAGTTAATATTTTTTTATAAAATGATAAATTGTAATAATAATAATAATAATGTAATTATTAAATTATATATAATATAATTATTTAATACATATATTTATTATATTAAGATGAGATATTAAACTGATTTTTATAATATATATATTATATAATTCATTTATATTATATATTTAAATATATTTTTAGGTAATATTTTTTATTAATATAAATATATTTTTTTATATCATTTTATATTTTTCCACTGATTTTATTAAATATTTTTAATTAAATTTGCTGTCAAATTTTTAATTACTAAATTACCTAGCAAATTTTAACAAACAAAGCCATAAAACATTTTATAACTAATGAATATGTGGAAAACTATTTTTTTTTTTAAAGAAAGAACGAAAAGAAAGTTGTACCAAATGTATAAATTAAGAGGACAATTATTGCACTTTAATTTCAATCATTCCTAATGATTTTAATGTGAAAGTGGGGACTACATGTTCCTATATCCACACAATTTGTGTTATAACCATGTCCCCACCACAACTATTTGATTTTTCTTTCAAATAACTATTGAAATCACATAATAAAGTTATTGTTTAAGGTTACGTAATACATGAATCTTCCAGTTTAATTAAATATTTTGAAATTATTTTTTAAATATATATATATATATTATGTAATATGTTTTAGATTAATCAAATTAGTTACCGATATCATACAAATAAATTTTTTTTATTAAACTTGATTTTGGTTGCTTGATGTTCATTCTCTATTGGTAATGTACATTGTAATTTAAAAAATAATTAATTCATAAAGTTTTGATAGCAAGTTCTTTAAAGAAGCAAAATTTTATGTGTGTTGATATTTTGGAGAAAATAAAGGATTTTTAATATTGATAAATAAATTAAGAAGTCTCATTACTTAAATTGATAATTATAAAAATTTTAGACTATTCTAATTTTGTACAAACCTACTTTCAACTTTTATAATTATAATCTAATAATATTAGCGAAAACTTACTGATTGTATTATAAAATTTTATATTTTTAATGTTCAGACATACCGATTACTAGAATCCGAGACAGTTTCATAGTACAAATACCTTAATTTTACTTGAATAAATTGGGATATAAGAAAATGAAGAGCAATTTTTTTTTTCTTTTGTAAAATCATGTTAATCACTTCTCTCAAAGTGGGAGGAGAAGTTATATTTTTTTGTTAACTTCACCCTGTTTATACTTAATTCATATTTGGGTATTGAGCTGGGTTAATTAAATCTACATATCCAACAATAACAGAATTGACAAGTTTAGCATTCGTATTCCACTGGAAATTGAATTGCAAAAAGTGTTGTAACATTTACTAACTCAAATGTACTAGTAATTAGAAAACTTGGAACATATGAAATATGAAAGAGAGTTTCATTTGATTAAAATATTCTAATGGGTTTCATTTTATTATTTTATAATAAATTTAAATAAAATAAATAATTTTTTATTAATTAATATGTAAACAGTAATTAATTAAGTTGACATATTAATATGAAATATAAAATTAAGTTAATAAATTAATTATATTTTATAGTATAAATATAATTATTAATATAATCATACAATTAATTTAATTCATAATATAATTAATTATATTAACTTAATTTCATATAATAATAATTAATAATACATGTAGTATTTCCTTTTTATGAGTTTTTTTTATTTTGAATTTTATTTAAGTTTTATTATAACTTTTTATATAATTTTTTCATAAATGAAATATTGTATTTTTTTCTTAATTTTTATAATTATTTTTTATGAAAATTTTTAATATAAATTAATTATAATAATAAAATTTAATTTATTTGACAATTAAAAAATGTAACATTTTTTTTGTTAATAATAAATATAATATATTAAAATATTAATTAGATCTCGTATATTGAAATTAATATTAATTGCAATAATAAATATATTTAAAATTACAATTGAAATTTTATTAATATGGCAATAAAAATAATTATTTAAAATTGTCATCCAATTTCATGAAAGAATATATACTTAAAACTCACAACATGCATAAAGATAGAAATTATTGATTTAGGAATTAAATTTAGGAGTGACAACTTTATATAATTTAATTTTAAATTCAAAAATTAAAAAAAAAAGTAGAGTTCCATTAAAAAAAAATTGAAAAATGTGATATTAAATTAATGAAATAATAATTTTAACGTTTTTCTTCAATTTAAGAGCGGCGGTGGCTCCCGTATGACACCCTCTCGATCCGCGTCTGGCAGGCAGGGTGTGAGCCGCTGAGCTAAGTAGAACAGCCATTTTGAAAGAATTTGCAAGGGTGGTACTGTTGTAATTGTTTCTCAGCAGCATGGGCAATAATGTAACAAGTAGAAATTAATGGTTTATTGTCTATCGTAGATTGTCCATTCCGTGATAGGACTAACGGTCAGGATTCTGAATACGACATATCGAGAATATATAGCCACGTATAAAATTTAGAATCCCACGCGCCCATGAATAATGCCGCGATTTTCTCAATCAGACATAGGGCGCGTGAGAAATAAATCAGAGTGGAGTTTGGATTGGAATCTGGTATGAAAGCACGCTGTTAGCGCGTACATGTCACCATGTTTGACGCGTTATTACTTAGCGACGTGCTTAATGAGAATCAAAATGACGGACAAGATGAGAGGATTTGTGCTCGGTGCAATATCAGCCGTTGGATTGAAAGTGGATTTTCCTTTCAGGTTCACCGCCTTAACAGACGGAGTCAACTAATTATGCTCATTGCTTTAAGAAATGAAATATGAGAGAGAAAACACAGAGGAATAGGTAAATAAATGGCCAAAAATTATCGCCCAGATAACATTTATTAAATTAATATTATATTTATTTAATTTAATACTCTCTGACGCTTTAAAAATTTTTATTGAAATTAAAAAAATATTTATAATTCTTAAATTAGCAGAAAATAAATAATTAATACAAAATTACTATTAATTTTAGGGTAAATTATAAAAAAGTTATATATAATTTTTTAAAAATTTAAGTTTAATTATATATATTTTAGATTTTGTAACAAATCTTGTCTCGGATAAACTGAATCTCACTCTGATCCGTTTTGCAAAGTCCAAAATCAAATTTTAAATTCTTTATTTGAAGATTTTAAGAATTTATTTTCAATCCTAAATATCTGTAATTTAAGATTGTCACGGAAATATATCCAAAATCAACTGTTTCAAACATAATAAATTTTATATTGGATTTTGGACTGGACAAAACAACGTTGTTTTTATGCATGTGGCAATTTTTTCCAATTAGATCCACCGTATATGCTATGTTATTTTTTAAATATTTTTTTATATTTTTCTAAGTCATTATCACGTAAAATCAGAATGAGGTCCAATTCTTCCGAGATAAAATTTGTTACATAATTTAAAATATATATAATTAAATACAAATTTTTAAAGAATTATATAACTGTAATAAAATATAAAATTTAAAATTTTTTTATAATTTACCCTTAATTTTATATAAAATGAAGAGTTTAAATTATTTAGTTCATTAATTATCTTGTCCATAATTATTAATTTATTTACTATATACAAATTATTTTACTCATTATAATTGTTAATTTATTGATCATATGACACTGACATAAACCTATTTGATGAAATTAAATATTTTATTTTGTTACATTAATATTAATGGACACATGCATATTTTTATCAATTTTAGGGGAGCAATATAAACTAAGAATAATTGTAGGAGTTAAATGTACGAAAAAAATAAATTTAAATAATTAGAGAAGACTGGTTATACTTTATGCCTAATAATAACGAGAATATAAATGAAATGAATCTCGAATTCTAAATTTGAAATATGCAATTACTTCAAAAACTTCCCGCCTATGCTTTTCTTTTTCAAATTCTCTTGACCGTTTTGTCCCTACTGCCTTTTGCCTCCTCAAGGCTCAAACCCTCTTCTCTCCCTTTCTTCTTCCTCTAACGATGAAGACCCGTTAACCTAATAGTAATCTCTCTCTGTCTTTCCCCTTACATTACAGCAGACAAATTTTACTGTTTTCGGTTACAAAGGCCGAAAGGAAAGGGGATTTAATTTCTCTTATGGGTTGTTTTCTTGCTTGCTTTGGTTCCTCCAAAGATCGCAAACGACTTAGACACAGGCATAAGGTTCAACATCGGGACCAGGTGATCCTTTGCTCTTTCTTTCACGTTCGTTCGTTCTTTATGTGTTTTTAGTTCTCTCATTCTTTGTTTGGTTTCCGGGAAAACGAGTGAAAAGTCTTTCAGGGTTGATCTGTTTCTTGGGCTGTAGTTGGAATGGGTTTTTAGAATATCTTTTTTTTTTTGTTGATTGATTATAATCTGAGCCTTTTTTTTTTTGCAGAGAAATGGAGGTTTTAAACCACTGCAATCTGCTGTTTCTTTGGCACAGAACAACCCAGAAATACCCACTGATCCTGTTTCAGATATCCTGTGAGTGACCTAGAGTTCAAGGCCTTTGAGCTTCTTCGCCTACTTCTTTTTTCCTGCCTTTTGTAGATAAACTGTTTGATATTATTCCTTTTTTAATCTTTCGATATTTACTTTTGGGGGTTGGAGTGTAGGGTGAAGCCAGATGAGCAATTGAACCTGAGCCCTCGAAAGAAAGTAACATTCGATTCGAATGTGACAACCTACGAGCATGTTTCAGTTGAAACAGAATTTTCTGCGGAGAAAGAAGACTGGGGGAAAAGGAAGGAGAAGGAGGAGAGTTTGCCAAAACAAAGCCAATCCCAGTCCTGTTCTGATGATAGTTCGATCACTTCAAGCTCAGGATCTTATCCTTCCAATAACAGGTATCAGAATTGTAGGGAGAGCGATGATGAATTAGATTATGGAGAAAGTGATGTTGAGGATGAAGATGATTGGGTGCCGGAATATGGTGATACTTATGAAGATGTTGGAAATTTGGGATCAAGGTCTAAAATCTCCACTGCACAAGGGGGACAACCAATTGCTGAGGAGGTTGATAGTCCTGTGATGATAAGCAGTTTGCCTGAGAAGGAAGTGAAGCTGAATCCAAATGTCAGAGATAGGAGTGCTTATGTACATGCTGTGCTGAACCCGGTTGAGAATCTAACTCAGTGGAAAGCTCTGAAAGCCAAAAGCACACCTCCGATGAAGCAGCAGAAAAAGAATCACTCACTGAGTCAAGAACCTCGGATTTCGTTTAGCTCAGAGCCTAGTTTTAAGGAATTGTCGTACAGCTTCAAGGCCAAATCTGATCATCAATCTAGGAAATCAAACCAAGAAATACCAGTGGATGCTAGCTTGTCTAACTGGTTGGGTTCATCTGAAAGCACACCAATTAACAAGCCTAGCACAATTGCTTCAGGTACCATAACACCTGAGACAAGCAGCATACAAGCGGGATCAAACTCCCCAAAAAGCTTCCAAGACGGACCTATCCTAGGCGCACTAACTGTGGCAGAGATTAAGCAGTTTTCGGCTTCTTCATCGCCAATGAGATCCCCTAGTCGTAGTCCCGACGAGATGCCTATCATCGGGACTGTTGGAACTTATTGGAATCACAATAGATGTGAGGATTCTGGTTCAGCCTCTTCTTTCAAAGGAATACTGAACACAACCAGCAAGTACAGCGAGGTATATATTAGGCGAATGGAATTCTGTGGGAACATCAAACAATTTGCAGGATAAGAGTGAATTTGCATTCTACTCCATTTGGGGCCAGGCTGGAGAGAGCTTTGAATTTGCAGGAACATCAGACAATTTGCAGGGTAAGTGAGTGAATATAGCCTACCATGTTCACACTTGTAAAGTCCACTACAACAATCTTTCAGTGTTTGTGTTTTTCATCTTCTAAAATTTTTACTTTGCATTGTGTGAATTCTGGCTGTTGTGGTTTGATTGATTGATAATACAATGTAATTAATCTTTTTCTTTAATCATTCGTCTCATTCTTGAAGTTCATGCACGGCTATGTATCCTAAAAACCACAGCTTTCTTGTTTTTGTAATGAAGCACTGATAATAATTATTCATCTTCTCTCTTAAAATAGGTAACAAACTCACTGGAAGAAAAAAAGAAAAGCTACAGAAGATCAAATATCCTCATCTTCAATTACATGAAATAACTCTCTTCCAACTTCATCACCCTACTGGACTTTCAGCTGCAACTTCTTGTGCAAAGAGCCTTTCCTTTTAATATATATTTATATATATTGGATTTTGATGTCGGCATATTAAGAAAAAATTGTCAACATTAATCGATTAACTAAAAGAAATTAAAAAAACTAAAAACGATTCAACTAATTTAGTTTAAGAAAGCTCGGTTTGATTTTAGACCCGTTTGGTCCTTAAGAATTTTGAGAATTTTAGAGGAAGTGAGTGCATAAATTATATAGTGGATTTGGTCTACGTAATATTATGGATCAATGATTTACACATGTAAGATAAGGTAATAGTTTGTAAATAAAATAAATTTATATAGTTATTAAATATATAATAACAATTTTATAAATATTTATTATTGTTTTATTGATAAATGTTCATTAGTTTATTTCTACAAGTTCATTAACTATAAATTATATTATAGATTAAAAAATAGTTAAAAAAATAATATAAACAATATATTTTCCTCAAGAGAATTCAATAAATTTATACTTACAAATAAAAAAAATATTATCAATTAAATTAAATATACAGAAATAAAATGAATATTTACTAATAAACTAACGAATCTTTATTGATAAACTAACGAACATTTATTTTATTTCTAATGAACTTATAGTTTTATAATAAATGAACATGTTTTAGTAAAGTAACAAATCTTTACTTTATTGCTATTAAACTTACAATTTATAACAAATACGTATGATAGCCCTTATACCATTCCCAACAACCTATTTATTTTTCTCTTTACCTATATTTAGGAAGTTTTATTCATTCCAATAATCTTCTTACTTACTTATTTTATTCTCTAAAATTTATATTATTTCTCATTAGATTTAAGAGCCACAAGGAATTCATAAGTAATATTTTATTATTTATCTTTTCTTTCTCTATTCTACTTCTTTTTGTCTCTTATTCTATCTCTTTATTTTTTATAATAGTTTTATTAATAAAAATTTAAAATAAAAAGTAAGATAAGAAGTATTGTTAAAATGCACACAATTTTCAAACACAAACTAATTAAAATAAAGAATGAATTTTAAAAATATAATATAAAGTAAAATAGAGAGTATTATAAAGAATATTTTTAGTCCATAATGCTATATAAACTGAAGTGCATGATACAACAATCCAAATGTTTGTGCAAGAAGCATCATGAAGCCCTTTTAATGATTGATTGGGCTCCATATTTTAAGCTCAGTGCTCAAGCTTTTGGCCCAAATTCCTCAAGTAATTTAGTTGTTGCAGTAACAATGGCAAACTTGTAAGTTGAAATTATTTGCTACTTCAACTTTCAACCCATTAAGGCATCCAGAGTCATGCCGTTATGCCACTGGTTTACTGCCAGGATTTTTCTCCTCTTGCATTCTTCATATTATGGCTTGGCCGAATTTCCAGTCCTGAGCATTTCTCGTCAAGTTGTGCTTCTGCATATCTCTAGTTCAATAAAAATGATTAGAAGCGTCCTGCTTCAGTATTTCATGTTAGCAGGTACTGATATGCAACCTAATTCAACATTTGCCGACACAGTTCTCAGGGAGAAAGAGCAAATCTTCGCTGGAATAATATTGATTTTGTAACAACAATTTTATATGCACCTCTGGTCTCACTTCATATAAAAATACTAAGCAGGAGGTTAAAGAAAACCATTATCAAAACTTTCTTATCCACCTAATTTATATGAAGTGCAAAGGCAAATTGCATGTAAATACATCATAAGATCAGAAGTTGAATGATCTCAAATATCTATTTATAAGTTATGTAGGTCTCATATATCCTACTCAAGACTATAAGTTTCGCATGGATCAGTGTCAACTTGTCAGTAAAATGCTGATAGCTTTGGTTTAGGCTTCTGTTCTCGGACGTTTGGCAGATTGAGAACTTGACTCACTATTGTTTCGCTCAGGATTCTGAGAAGCTTCAATTTGACGTGCCTTTTGCCTCTCATTTGGATCCTGTGATCTTTCCTTCAATGTTGAACTGACATCTTTATCTGAGTTTGTCTTGCCATGGTCCCCCTTCGAGGCTTCAATTTCATTTTTAGCAGGGGAATCCTGCATTGCATCAGAAGATAGAGAAGAGGGGTTCTCTACAGCAGATGGTGATGCCTTCAGCATGTCACCCCCTGATTTGCACTGCTTCTCAAACATCATCTGGAGGTACCTCCCTTGTTCTTCTATTCGTAACTGTAAATTTCGTTGAATCTGTGGAAACAAGATCAGTGAAAAACTGCAAATAACAAATGTAACTTACATTTGGTTTTTGTACAAAAGCATCCGCATGGCAGGGACTACATCTATATCTGTATGAATGGGTACCTCAATCATTATTGCAAGGCTTAATTTCATTGATTGCAATTGCAATTCTCACTAAATTTCAATTTATCACAATAATAATAATAATAATAATAATAATAATAATAATAATAATAATAATAAAAAACATCATTCCAATTAAACTTGTGTTTTATTAAGACTATGACTTGATTTTGATAAAATTGTTGGATTTCTGAGACAATAGTCAAGCAAAATACTTAACAGAAAAACAGTGATATTATTTAATTTAACTCTATATATAAGGTGGGCCAGAAGACTGCTCTATTTAGATACAAAATGAAAAAACTTGATCTATTTTTTTGCATAAATATGGCTATAATAACCTCAATGAATTTACAATTTTGGTTAACTAAAATTTTTCTTACAAAAGGAAACTAGAAGATTGTTATAATCTAATAATATGTTATAATCTAATAATACGTTCAAGGACTACAGCTAACATTAACCCCACACTCCAATGCACAAATAGTATCTATATGATGGGTGCATTCTGTAATGCACTCTATCACAATGCATTGCCAATTTTTGTAGAGGTGTTATGACACTTAAAATTTACAAACTCCAAATCCTAACAGCGGTCTCTGGAATATAAATGTCTTGGCTCAAATTATTAGGCACTTCATCGCAGAATAAAAAGTAAAGGTGTGTAACATATACATTATTCTAGCAAGGGGGAAAGTTATAAGAGTTTGCTTCCTTTTGTGTTTTAAAATGGTTTATGAAAGAAAATTAAGAATCAAATTCCCAAGTATCTTGAAAAGAGCCTTGAGAGGTCAAAATATCCCTTTTACACCAGGGCTGACCATATTCAAGACAGTCCCAGCCCCTGCTGCACATAATAGTAGATCTTAATGATGAAAAGAACTTTGCATGACACCATCAAAGTTCACTCTAGGCATTTTTTAAAGCAATATATAAAGTTAAGGCTGCCAGAAATGCCTTCAAATCTGATTCTCAAGGTTTAAAGTCAAAAGTACCAATCAAATTTAAACAGGGTGGTTTCTTTGAGGAGCAAATTTATACCTCAAGCTGTTCATGCAGCCGTTTCTGGACCTCCATTTGTAGTCGCAGAGATTCAGTTATCTCAATACCCCTGTTTTACAAATGAAATAAAGAAAGTACACTTTTAGTTGGAAAATTCTAAATAAAGAGAAACAATAAAATACACAAAACTCAATGCACAAGCAGAAACTTTTTGAACATGTGAAACTCCTTCAGAAAACAATACGGAACAATACAAAATATCCATCAAAAGACCGTGCTAACTTCTAATCTTTACATCTCAATTTTTCTGTTGGGGCCACTTTATGGATATTGAAATGGAATTAGTAACTAAATTCATTTGTAAAATATGTTAACGAGAGGCTGAACTCTTTAAAACAATCAATGATTTGCCACATCAATGTGACCTTTATTGCTGCAATCTCTAATTCATAAATGAATAAGAACATATAAATATTAACAGCATAAAACATTCAAATACCAACAAAAGAACTGATGCTAACATATAAGCCCCTTTATTGAATTTATGAATAATAGTTGAGTAAGTTTTCAATTCCATAGACCCCGGTTCTATACCAATTTTCCCATATATCATACATTAATACTCAATAATCATATGCAATAAAAGAGAAATATAAGACAGTACTGGATGTGCTACAATGAAAGCATCTCTTAATTTATGAAACTCAATGGTCAAAGAAAATAAAAGATCATGTGGGGGCTTCTAGTTAGCAATTTCCAGTTGTTGGAAATATTCTGTTCTATATCAGACGTTAACTGAGTCCATAAAAACTAAGACAAGGATTCAATTCCTCAAAATAAAAAAAGCAAAAATAAAAAATTTGATATATATGAAAGTCTAAATATATAATTGACTTACGTTTTCAAGTCAAGAGAGGATATTTCTTCCAAAGGAGTTATTCTTTTCTCTGAGGATCCTGTGAGTGAATCAGAATATCCATTAAAAGAATTAAATGTGTAAACAAGAAATTTCTTACACATTAGATTATCTAACACTAGTAAAGAAATAAAAAAATCTAGAAAAGCTAAAAACAAAATCAGCATCAGACTTTAAGGAGAAGAAAGAGTTCAGGAAGTTCAGATCATAGTGATAAATTCACATTAAAAAAGTTCCATGATTTTGTAATCCAACTTCAACAGACAATTCATCATGCACAAAAAATGAACCTAGGTGGAATCAGGCAGCACATGTCTCGGTTTGTCAGATTGGGTTAAACTTGACTGCTACACCATGCATGAGGCAGTTCAAATTTTTTGCTTAAGTTTCAGTTTTCATCATCTTCTTCACTCATCTTTCTTCTACAGCTACCCAGTACAACCTAGTTCTTTAGCTCTTCAACTGTTGCAATTTGCAGAAAGATCATGGTGAATCTTTGTCTGGAACTCACCATGATTCACCTGACATCTTTCCGGCAAAAATGGGCAGAGCTTCTCTTATTATTGCTTATCAGAACTATTTGGATATGCAAGCTTGAGCTAATTAACGATATAGAGGGGCTTCTGTTAGTACACATAGACCTGAAGTCACTAAGACATGATGTAATGTTTTAATGTTACTAGTTTACAATGTCAGTTGACATATTTGATCTAAAATTTTTCCAGGGGTATCAGTTCAAACAGAAAAATGAACCAAAATTTTGGGCCCAATCACATTTAACATACAATCAAAGATACACAGTAGTCAAATAAAAAAACTTGCTTTCAAATGATAGAGAATAGACCGCATGCCAGCACAAAATTAATGATGTTTATATAGCCCATAACATATTCCAATTTGCAATCAGATCTTACAATCATTTTTTATGGAACAAAAGAAAAAAATAGTTTCATAACCTTGATGTCCTTGATTACTAAAGCAATGCAAAAATAATCAGGTGTAGTTACAGAACTTAGACTTCAAAAGCCAAACTGAAGCAATTAGAAGAAAGACAGTCAAGCCAGCAAGACTAACATGAAAATGTCAAAATCAGGGTATCAATTCATCCAACTTCAGTACAAAATAGGATATAAGGTAAAAACACAGCACCCAATATGATAATCACCTTTGTCATGCAAGAAGAGTACATCATGGATGATTCAATTGAGACGGGAAGTGCCAATTAAAAAGAGAACAGGCAATTGATACACATCAGAATGAACATATAATGATTTTGTATGGTTCAATATAAGGTCATGACTATAAAAGGTGACACAAGAAAAGCAGGAGAAAAAAAAGCACATACTCCACCCTCATACCCAAGCTCCAAAGAAAAACAAAGAGTGTCTTACAATCATTGAAAGTTCTCAAACAGCAGTGACTGAAACAGAATACAGAAAAAATGAAAAATGGTTGCTTATTAATTGTACATACCTTCAGATGAGTCTGGTCTGTATCTGGCTGTTCTGTATTTCTGAAATTCAAGAAACCCATATTAAGGGGGGCAAAAACTTAATAATTAAACCCAGTAAGAGACAGATGAGGACATGTTGGCAATGCAGACAACTGTCTTTGCAGAAAAAGAATATACCTGCAAGTGGCTTTTTACATGATAGATAGTCAAGCCTTCAACTTTCATGAGCTTCAGCACACCTTTAGGAGTAGCTCCTGCACAACAAAACAGGATAAGAAATATCAATTAGAGAACAAGCCTGTAAACTTTATGGCAGTAATATATACAGGTTGGGGAAAGTTGCACACTTTCACTACCACCAAGCTGATTGACGGCTTCTACAAAGGCTTCATGAAGTTCAGGTGTCCAGCGCATGCGTGGCTTAGATGAGGCACTATTTGCTGAGGAGGTGGGGGTAAGAACAGGACAGATTTCTCCAGATGGGGCAGGAAGCTGTTGAAGAACTTGTTGCTGATGCGTTGGAACATTTGAAGATGGCTTTGACACCTGATAGGCCATCTGAAGCAACAAGATGAGAGCAGGAATTAAGCACACAAAAAGATGACTTAATTGCTGTATGATAAAAGAAGACCCCAACCTTTGGTTCCATTTCTGCAACTCTAGTATCAACCAGAAGCTCATTCCAATTAGATGCCAAAGCATCATCATCGGAGATCAGCTGGTCTGCCCATTCATGCCAATCATTTCGTCTACCAAATTCCTCAGATGCTATGACACCACTACAACTGTTGCTTTCCATTTGATTATTTTGGACAGCAGCATTGGCAGGAAAATCAAGAAAACCCGGCAGTGATTCAGAACACCAGGATGCACTGGTTTTGTTAATATACTGACTTGATGAAGTAGATTGAAGCAATTCTGATGATGATGATTGCGGCAATGTCAAAGTTGACATATTTGTTGATGATTGAGAAATGAAAGGAGTATTCCTAGAATGTTTATTTGCTGGTGAAATGGAAGAGTACTGAAGATCTGATGAGACGCCTGCAGATGATGAAAATAGGGGACCAACTACTCCACCATTTGAGAGCAAATGACTTGTTTGGACAAGAGGACTTGTCATAAATCCCCTTTCCATCGAAACCTGTTGAGACTCAGACAACTTGGGGTATGTCTCTCCTAGGGAGGTTGGATGGATTGGCAAAGATGTAGACAATGCTCCAGACACCCCAAGGTTACTCAGCTGCTTTGAACCTGATCTTTGAATGGATAAAGCAGGGCGTGCCTCCATTTTTGTCTTTAAATCAAAATAAGCAATAGCTATCCATTATTTGTTGAATAGATAACTTCGTATTCTTTAAATACCATCTGAAAGCACTCTGTCAATTGTTTACAATATATTGCCTCTGGAAAGGTAATCAACAGAAATAAATAAATTAATACTATCAAGAGGGAATATATCAAGCTCTCTGCCATATTTTTGAATTTTTCATGCATGCATCTTTCAATGCATACAACTTCAAGTTTTTACAACATCATCCTACTATCATAGCATCTAGAAATACATAAGAAGTGCAAGAAAATCAAGGGACATACCAAGAAATATCTCAGTTAAATGGTATTAAGCACAAGTCCTCTTGTTCAAGAATTGAATTTTTCTCAGCTTTGTCTACTCCTTTTATCTCATTGACTCCTAAAATCCAAACCACATCCAGATAGCACACCTAATCAATGTAAGAGTATCTATGCTTGAATTCTCTTTCTCAATATCTTAACTACCAAAAATGTATCATGTAACAGCTTTCTCAAGTTATGTTTACTCCGAAAATAGGAAGTATGATAACTTGTTAACTACAAGGTTAATTTCATGATGCTTCACATTCAGTCTCTAAAACATCACAAAAGAATCAGAGTAAACATAATCATGAAGACCAACAGTTTAATCATCAATGCCCATTCTTAAAGTCTGTTTTCACAAAAGAACACCATAAAAGATAATAGAGGAAGGGCATCCGCCAAAGTAATGCCAAAAATTAGAGATTGCAGGCTCAAACATGAGAGCAACAACTACGTGCAAAATTGCTTAAAGATTATTCTGCCTTCAAACTGCCCTTTCGAGGACACTATTTTGTCAAACATATAACAAAAGCAATAATGGTGGCTGCAATTCACAGTTAAAGACCAGCATCCAAGTAATGAAATATCACCATAGCCAGCACATTGCTCCTTCAAGTCTAATGTTCTGCTATGTGCTCAACTTGGTATCATAAACATAATAGAACAAAGAGTTAGTTGCTTGAACAACGACAAATATAATGCGGCTATCTCTTTTCCAACACCAATAATCAGGCTTACCGACTCCTCCCCTACATTTTACTGTCCAGCAACAGGAACACCTTACAGAGCTAAAAGCTGTGTACCATTGCTTCTAACTTCTAAGCATAACAAACCTTTATTAATGATTTCGAAAAACCTGAGAGACACCCTCTTCCATAATCAGTTAATCCCAACTGCAGGAATTCACTAAATAATATTTTTACACCAACCTATCCTGTCCTGATTGCCTTTAGCTTAATGGCAACTATTTTAGAGGTCCACTAGGCCAGTTGCACCATTACATTCCCACAGCACCAGACCCCGGATATACCTCATACGCAGAAAGAAATTCTCGAATTATAGTTAGTAAGCTCCAAAAAGAAAAAAGTTGATAAAATAACAAAATGATCAACCCAAAAGAAGAAACTCAAAGAAATGGAGCCATGCACCCCACCATGCAAAAGAATTCACATTAAAAAAAAAAAACCCATGCATAAGAATAAAAAAAAAAAATTTATAGCCACAAGTTATCCAATCAACATAATAACACAACAAGATGTCCATGGCATAAGGAAGATAACCGAATTCAAGTTGGACCTAGAAAATATTGAGAAGCATCAGAATTCAAACAAACACCAAATGGGTATTTCAAAGCTCAAAACTTTATCAATATATAAATAAAAGCCAAATTATCAATTAAGCACATAATCGTACCTAAAGCTTCATGGAAAGGACCGCAAGTGAAACCCAAAAGGCTAAAAAACAGATAATTTGGAGGAAGAGAAAAAATTTCTCTAGAGCGACAGTTGGGTCGCTTCGTAAATTCCGTCACCGGCGTGCCAAAGAAGTGAACGGTGAGCAGTCCATTTTGGTTCTCTCAACATTAATAAGGAACAGAGATTTTCCACGCGCCTTCGAGAGAGCGTGAGGAATAAGCACCAGAGAATGGTGCTGGCCACACGTGTGGTCTCTAGTCTATGATTGGTGGGTGCTGAATCATCGATGTTTGCACGTGGGGATTGTCTTCGCCATCTGATTAGTGTTCTATTGTTCTTTCACTCCGCCAACAAGCCCAGCAGAGAGGGCCTTGGCCCTTAAGCCTTTTCAATTTTTTAAATAATAATAAACCTTTACGTATTATACTGTAAATAAATTACTAAAGCACCTTTAAATTTTATTTTTGGAAATTTATTATAAATTTTTTTAAATTTAGTTTAATATATTATCTAGTCATTCTGTTTATTTTTATTGTTAGTGATAAATAAAATATCAAATTTATTTTTCTTTTTTTCCTTAAAAAATACCATTTTTTTTTAATATTAACAATTTGATACTAAAATATTAAATTTACGTAATTTTTTTATAAAATAAACGAGGATATTTTTAGTATTTTATAGTTGACTAATAGAATATTCTAATTTACTAATAAAATAATATATTAAAAAATAATATAAGGTTTTTTTAGTTAATTAAACTAAATTTGAGTGATTTCATAATATATTTCAAAAAATGAAAAATTCAATTAATATATTCAACCAAATTTTCAGAAATATCAGAGCAATTTACCCTTATATATTCATATTCCTTTTGGGCCTATAGACTCAAACTATGAGCATGATAATTTACAGGTTTCTAGTTAATAATCGAGTAAATTAATTAGATTGTAGTACAGCAATTGCAGTACGTCCCATGAACTGAAAAAAAAAAAAAGTATTGACTTTGTCTCCAACAGATGATTCAATTGCCAGCACAAGGGCTGTCCTTTTTTAGATAAAGTTGAGCTAGAGGAGTGATATTTATTTCTAGGTAATAAAATAAAAATAATTTTTATGTGATTTTATTTTATTAATTAAGAATCTCTGAGTTTATAGTTTTATTTTCTGATATTTATTGTTAATTATTAAAAAAAATATTTATATTTATTTTTTTATACATCTTTTTATACTTCACTCTCGTCATTATTATTTTATAAAATGTATATCAATTGGGAAATTTCCAATTGGTAAATAAAAGAATAGTCTCCTATTCCTAGAATTAGTATATTTTGAAACAGGTGCATTTATTCCAATTGTATTGGAGAATGGCAAATATTGCAACAAGATAAAAAATAGATGCTATGCTTTCAATAGAATGGATAATGCCTTTGCTTTTGAGCTTTGTGAATATCCTCCACAATCATACATGACTTTATTTGTTTGCAACAAATCTTGTGTGAATAATGACTATATAAAAAAATCAGTTAATTAAACAAAAAATTTAAAAACTAATTTTTAAAATACTCAATAACAATTCCAAACATCCCTTTAGTGGTGGAGTACTACTGGGCTATCCTCATATTGTCTACTGCCAAGCATCAAAATTGCATTATATAATTCCTTCATAAAATATATGCGAACCCTTCTACTAACATATACAGATAGGAAAAAAAAATGAAAAGAAAAGAAAAGAAAAAAGAAAGAAAGAAGAGGAGGAAATATATAACTGGCAGTCTTTAGGATACAAAGAACATATATCTTAGTAGCTTATCAATTAAACTGATTTTTAGGAAAGGTAATACATTGAAAATTCAAAATAAAGTATTTTTTTTATCAATATTGTTGTCATAATTGTAGTCATTTGATTCAAGTAAAACAAATAAATAATTGAATTTATTATTAGTGATACAATAATTTTGTTCATCCAAATAAAAATTGACACAAAATATAGGCACTCCAGTTTGAAGAAGCAGTCAGGATTCTAATACCATTCTATTAATGGGAATATCTCTAAAAAGGATATCAAAATTAGCCAGAAAAAAGGAATGTAATAAAATTTGTTTGCAACATTGAATAATCTAATTTGCAAGAGTATGGAGGAAAATTAATCCAAACATATTCCATTCTTGAATGTATTTCTCCTTCTTCCGCCACTTATAAACCTAAAAACAGAGACAAATGCAGCAAAGAATGCAGCACATTTCAAATACAAGTAAAAAAAAACTTTCCCAGAAGTGATGGAGATATCATGGCATGTCTCCAAATCTATACAAACCGCATGATACAGTTTTCAGTTGTTTACAACTCTCATAGAAAAAGCAGATTAGTAATTTGAATCTAAAAACTCTATCAATAATACCATCAAAACAATACGATGACAAATGGTTGTGTGAAGAAAACTGATACCAACCACATGACTTATTGCTGAAGGAGAGAATTTCACTGAGAACCCTTTGGCGGGAGATGCAGATGGTAGAGTCCATCATCAAAATTAAGGGAATAGCTGTAGAGATCATAGCTGTACTCTACACTGTTTCTTTGCGATCCCAAAGCTTGCTTCCATTGTGTCCTGAACTTCCATACCAGCTGCCTCAAGATATGTGATCCACAGCAACAATTAAATGACATTCTACGTTTTACATTACCAAGTGTAATTGCAGCTTCAGTGCTTGCAATTCTCTTCCCTGATTTTAGGAAATGGTTTTTCTTTCCACTTCGAAAACTAAAAATTTTCATTGCTAGCTCCTTTCTTGACTCTAGATATTTTTTAATCCAAGGAGAGCTTGTATAGCACAATAAAATAAAACCATAGGTTGAGCTTTCAAGTATCAGTACCCATCAGCTGGTAGCACTATCAATGGCGTCAGATGTCACTCTTGCACTAGTGGAGCCAAAAGAACATTATCATCAAGAGAGCATTCAACTTTGCTTACACCACTAATCTTATTGGGTCCCAACATGGGTAAAGGATTGAGACAGACAGCTAATGATGTGAAGTTAACAGTGATGATAGGCACCTTTATTTTACTGCCCCTCCGCCCAGTCTTCAAAAAAGTTGATAGTGCTCAATCATTTTTTTATTTTGCTTCTATATTACTCATGGCTTGTGAAGTTTCACGGGAAGCATCTGTAAAGAAAAAAGTAAGATGAGGATTGCTGTTAACATAAAAGTTCTCACCGTCCATACCTAAAGAGAGAGAGACGTGATATAATCACAATCATGTCTTTGAGAACTTTATGGCCTTTTCAACTAATGGTTGGTTCACACTTTATATAAAAGAGGGACCAAACAGTTGGCAAACGCTAAATGTATTTTGAGGGGTGAATACTGTGATGCATCGTAAAAACGATAAATTATCATGTCATGTGTAATTAAGATGAGTAGTTTCTGAATTAAGCAGAAATGAAAAACTGGTAAATAACTGATCAGGAAGAGAGAAATACGAGTAGATAAATTTAGTACAAGAAAAAATGAAGACACCAAACATTAGCTATTCAAACAAACTTGCAATCGGAAGCCTGTGTGTGTGTATTCCATTTTCAGGCATCTAAACTTCCCAGATAAGAAAGCAAACTACTGACTCACTAAGGAAGAATCCCAGACAGATAGAATTATGCTTGGCCACTTCAGATCAGTATTAAAACTCTCAGTCGACATACTAAATCAAGGGCCACAAACTTGAACCATATTAACTATTGGATAGAAAAAAATAGAATTGATTCTGACTTTATAATTTATACCGGTGCCTCTAAAGATAATAATCATGTAGTGCCTTGGATGTTTATTAGTCCCAGCACTGTAATCTTAAAGCCCCATAATGCAAGAATAAAAAGATCAGAAAATTACATTTGTGATACCTAAACAGGATGGCTGTCAGTTACAACTGCAAATATACGAACGCCTATTTTTCAAAACAACCAAATCACAGTTAGTATGAAGATATACAAATATGATTTTTTCTTTTTTCCTGAAAAAAGGAAAGAAAGAAATAAAGAAATCTCTTCTAGCTCTGTTTGCCTTAAGAATAATTACAAGATCGCTTAAGTAAACTAATGAGGCCTACAAAGGGCAAATTTCAAGTTGTAGGCAAAAAGGCTACAAAAGAAATTTAACAAAAAATTCTATACCACGTCATCTTGGATGCAATATAAATAATAAAGGCAAGAAATGTCGATTGGAGGAGAGATTCTCACCAATGCAACAAGGTAGTGCTCCACTTTCAAGCACTATTGGTACCATACAACATATGAGAGCCACAAACATGAAAGATGTAAAGGCACCAAATTCTCTCAGCTAGTTGACCTGGACGTACATCAGATAGCGGCTGTAAGATTTTAGTAAAAGATACTACCAGAACTATTACAAAGTATTGAATGCCCATGTTTAATGATGCATAGATGCTGGAGTGATCTTTTATACAGAAAACCCCCTTTTTAGTCTTTTTTTCCGGTAGAACTTAGAACTAAGGTTCATATAGTCATTAATATGATACTATTTGAGTGATAGTGAACAGAAAGCACAAATTTGCACTTGTTCATTATACATAGCCCACAGAATGTCAAATAATCCCAGAACTCCAAAAATTTACTTGAACTATTTATTTATCAATTTTATCTCATACTTTATAATCAGTAATAATTATGTTCAGTGGTAGAAATAGGTATGTGTCCGTACCAAGTTGGTGCAAAATTGGCAAGCTAGCATGGTCAAGAAAACTTGAATAACATTTCAACAATTAGTTGGGGTGACCTGTAGATCTCTGAATTTTTAATCTCTCTCTCTCTCTTTCTATTTGCAAAGCTACAACATTATTTTTAGAGAGGCAGTTTGAGTGATCTAGAGTTGTTTAAAGCCTACTTAACCTGTGTAGTCATATTAGTATACCAATTCAGTGCTCACTCACTTTAGACACCTTGTCTCATGACTCCTATTGGATCCAATTGCTACCAATTATAAAATATGAGCAAATTTTGATAAAATTAGAAGAACTGAATAACATTGAAATTTTGCAATTATTTAGGATTTGCAGAACCACTGTTCGTCAAAAGAATGGAGTGACCATCATTTTCTAACCACTTTCAAGAAGTAGAATGATAAATAGTCCATGTCCCGAACAAAACAAGTACTCACACAAAAAAAAATTTGGGAAAAAAAAAAGGCAAACAATTCTTTCTTTCATCTAAACGAATAGCCAATGTTCCAATCTCTGATGTAACTATGTCAGAATTTGCTTACTGCATATTAATGCCATTTACCTAAAAGGTAAACACTAATCATGTTCTCTAGGATTCATCCATTGTGTGTTCAGAATTGCCGGTAAAAACTACATAGGACATCAAAAGTCTGTGCGCGTGGAGAGAAGGGTTGAGTGCACTTACAATCTTCATGCTCCTTCCTATCTTTGATACAACTGCAGCATCTGCATTATAAAAACAATGTCAATTAATGGAGAAATTATAAATTTCTAATTAATATTAAAATAAAAGATAATCACAAATATAAACCTTATTGCTGAAGCATCTCCTTTGAATTGAGTCTCTATTTCACTCAGATACAACCTAAACAGTGGTGACCTACAAGCCCAATTATCAGCATCATTAGCACATAGGAAACCTATAAGCACTTCAATATTTTTTGATGTTGGGAGCATATGAAAGCCCGAGGAATTTGAAGACTCCATGAGGATTTTCCTTTTTCCTTTCCCTTTTTTTTTTGAGGGAAAAAAAAGTAACTTTGAGGAAAGGTTTTGGCAAACTCAATACATATAATGAAAACTGTACAACCAAAAAAAAAATCTAGTTGGTAAAGTTAACTGAATATGTTCATGTATATCAACACAGCATAACTCCAAAAAAAAAAAAGTTGATAGTACCACAAGCAACAAAGAGAAAAGCAATAAGACTACCAGAATGGGATGGCAACAGCCATAAGGGCAGGAGAGAGTTTCCACAATTCATGAAACTGCCCATCCAGCAACCCTACTAAATAATCGAGAATGCCACTTTCCTGTTATGAATAGCTAGAACCAAATTATATACAAAAATTTGATGTGAATGAAAAACAAAAAGAATGAAGCTCTAAGTGAATGCAGGAACCTCCACCTGCAAAAAATAAAATAAAATAAAATAAAGGCTTGGATATCAAAACCATCCTGCCAATGTTTTTGTATGATGGAATTGATAAGTTTTTAAGATACAGCAAGACTTGTTATAGAATTCTATTTGCAAAAATGCATACAAAAGAAAAAAAAAATATCCAGAGTATATTCTTCCCGGATGTCTAACCAAGCAAATGCATAACTATCTGATCCTTCTGAATGTTGGTGCTTCACTTATTATGCTCTCCATACGAATAGCTCAAGTGCTTGAATAGAACAACAATCAGCAAATAAATTCTACATGCACATGTTCATTCACTAGGAAAGTTTCGTCCAAAATTGGATGAAAGAAAGAGCATCAGTAGAAAGCCATAGAAGTAGCACATGAGTAAGCTACAATACACCATGTCAACAGATCCCCCTTCACATTCGTGTACATGCTTAATAATACTATTTCTACATCATTCTGTAAAGTTGAGAATACCTTTGAATATGTTGAATCTTTGGAATGAAAACTTAGAGGTCTTCCTGAAAGTAAGTTGCATACTTCAAGATACAGCTTTGAGATAGTGAAGGAATCATAGGAAACTGACATGAAATATTCAATGAGGCAATTCCATTTACTTGTAACACATCCAATCAACAATATTTCCTGTCTCAAGGAGGAAAAACACAAAAAAGGTACATAAAATGAAATTCAAGGCTGATTTTTGTTCATACGAATTCAACAGCATTGCGAGCATAAAACTATTTTTCATGACAAAACTGTTAGAGTAAAGATTCATCACAAAACAAATGAACAACTCGAGGAATCATGAAAAGTTGGAAAGCATTAAACACTTAAAAACCATCAACCTAAGCTGTTTAATGATCTCTTTAATTTGAACAGCACAAGAATGCAGTTGAATGTGCTGCTTGAAAATAACTGAAATTTGAAATACAATATATGCAACGTGAATTAACAAAAATTAGTAAGAATGAAGAGAAATCCCTCAGCCACCACAGTGTCTTTCATTGCTATAAATTATAAACAATCCAAGGTGAACTATATATCATTTGTAAATGGATTTTTTTTCATTAATGCTTCAATAATTACACAATTGGAAACTCTAATTATATACATCAATAAGAGGAGAAAAATATGAAATTTAATGAAATGCTAGCCAAATATGTATTTAATGTGGACTATTCACATTGAATATGGAGAAATATTCAATATGAAATTCACAAAACTTGGAAGATGAAATTCCAGCATTTAATTTCATTAAAGAACAAACTTACCATTGTTTCAAGCAAATCATTTTCCTTCTTGCATTTTGCTGAAGTATTCAGCTGTTCCAAAACTTGCATCCAGTGAAACTTAGGAGCAGAAAATATCATGCTGGCACCTGAGACCAATCTAATAGTTCTCTTATGAAGAAAATATGAAAGATTTGATGATTTCCAGCGGTTCCAAGTGATAAAATTGGCCAATTGATCTACACTCCTGCATCCAAAACCAAAACTCAAAAGATTGTTTACTTTTCTCCTCAGTGTCCTACAAAGAGCTGCACTTAACAATCTTATTTGTAAAAAAGTAAGGACCAAACTGTTAACAAACTACAGATCTTGCTTTATAATTTTTCATTGTTGGCCATGTCTTCCCAAGAAACCATATAATTAAAGTGAAAAACTAACATGCATGTACTGGAAGATTCATATGCTCTCAAGTGAATAAAGGAGTTACAATAAATTGTTAAAGAAATAGCAGTCACCTTCAGTAGTGGATCCAGAAATTTTTTGATGGGATAACAAATTTATAAAGCAAAAAAATTATAAATAAAAAATTTATCATAATGCATAAAATTCTAAGTTACAATTTATTGATACAAGAAAAAAAGTTAAAAGAAAAAAGTATAATCGTTCTCGACGAGTTCTCATTTTTTAAAAGTGATTTATAATATCGTCATCACTAATATTTAAAAATAAATTCCTTACTATAAAAGTGACTAAACATCAAATAGAGTTAGTAGAATACTACAATAAATAAAATTAATACAAACATTAAAATTATAAACTAAAGACCACTAGATTATGAATTGAAATAAGTCAATGAAAATAATTAGATTTGTATATACTTTATATTTGGAATCTAATTGAAATACTGACAAATTGAATATTTGGGGATACAATTTTATATATTTATATTTTTTTATTATCATATATAAAAGGAACCTCTAATATTTTTTTGGTTTTTGGGGTGGCAGTTGCTACCTCCATGTAAATCCGCCTCTGGTCACCTTTCTCGAGGAAATAAATATCAACTATGGAATAATCTCTTCCTTAAGGATTACTCTGATTTTTTACATAAATTTTTTGGAAATTTCACTATTTGATGTCATTATATGTGTTATTCAGCCAATTGTAGCATGTCATCCAAATTATCACAGTGCCTGTGAATGACCATGTGAGTTGTGTGCATCAGATAATCAGACTATACAGGACAACCATTCTGATCAACTTTTGTTAACTCTCTAATTTCAGACTCTCTGCTTTGGTATGCGGTTTCCCAATCCAAACCAAATTAAAACACACTACTGCTGTTGCTTTATAAACATCAGTAGATTAATAAGATTAAGAATCGGCTTCACATTGTTATCCTGCATTTATAGGTAAACTGATAAGCAGGAAAAACTATCATAATCTGCAGAAAGGCATTCGACGAGGGTAACTAACAAGTAAATGCATATTACTTAAATTCATTTGAAAGGGAAAAAAAGAACCTAGATGACTTTCTGCATGTAATTTGTTAGTTGGGTAAAATAAATAAAACATTATATTCTTTATAGTTCTAGAGAAAAATAATGTGTACCCCACTGGTAATGGAGCTCTTTCATGGTCCAGTTGTTCTCCAGATAAGTTATTTCGGAAATCTGTCCAATTGCAGCATCCGATGGCATTTGAGAGAATATCTAAGCCAGTAGCAGTGGTCAATACACCTGAAACTGCAGACTGCCTCTTCAACAACTCCTGAAGAGTAAACTTTGTTAGATCATCATCAGTGCATTTTCCAGTCTCCATAGTTGGAACCTCATCTTTCAATGCAATTACTGAATCCTTAATAAGTGCCCTCCTTTCTGAATGCAAGTTAAATGGTGCGTTCTGCATTGTTAATTTGTTGAGATAGAAACCAAGGTTATTTTCTGATCCCGAGAGCTTCTCAAGATCCATCTCAATAATTGCAGTTAGGAGAACCCTGAGATGCGGGTCCCTTAAAGGTAGAGTATGGAACAGATGTTCTAATACAAGAGTTCGTGCTCTCTTAAGAGTGTCATGTGATAGATTTGGAAGACCCTGCTTTTAACAGATATATCAATGCAATTCACACCAAATTCACCCAATTGATAGTTAGAAAATAGAAAGTCATTCGCTACCTTAGGAAAAAAAGGATTGCAAGTAATTTCACGGACAGCAGCATCAAGTTCCTTAACTGAGTCCTGGTAAACATCCGAGCTGTCCAGCTGCTCAAGTACCTAAAATTATCCGCAAAACAACATTGGAAATGACAGAAAAACTTCGCAAGAAAACTTAATTCATAAAACATATTCAGATTGGTACTGAAAGCATGCATTTCGACAACTACTTAAGAACTCTATAACAAAATATTCCACAACAGAAACTAATGAACAGAGTAGAAAGGAAGTGATAAAAATTTACTCACATTTTCAAAGAAGGAAGCCCACTGAAAGGCTTTCTTGATATTCTGGGAATCCCAGTGGGCGAAAAGACCCGAAGATTGATACCCAGATGCCAGAATCAATATATCCACAAACCCTTTTATTAGTTTCACCATTTCTTCTAAGGATAAGTCTGGGTAATTCCAAGCCATCTTCTTCTTCCAAAAACCAAAGGATGACTGTAGTGAGAACCGATTTCAGTATTCACAAGCACGCAAGCGTACAAACGTCTCACTTCAGTTCAGAGTGATTCTGAGCATTTTGATTCGTGAAAATGACTCCGAGAAGAAGGCGCGACGAGGAAAAAAGGATTAAAGGAATTTTAATAGATTTTAAATTTTTAATATTCATTTTTTTAATTTTTTTCTCTTAAATATTGGTTTTTTATTAACAACGAAAATAAATAGGAAAAATTACTATTAACTCTTTTTAGTTTAATATAATATATTAGTACTTATTTAATATTTAAAAAATATATAATTTACTGTATATAGTTTGATATAATATATTAAAACATCCTTAAAATTTGAAAAAAAATATAATATACTATTAAAAAAATATTCTCTTTTGCACAGAGATATTAGTCTAGTAAATCAAATTTTTAAAGAGCTACTAATACAATATGTCAAAAATTTAAGGAGTAAATAATATAATTTTCAAACCTTAAGGAGATATTAATAAATTATATCAAATTACAGAGAATAAATTGGATATTTTTCAAACATAATAGAAGTACTAATGTATTATATCACTTCTGAAGGTAAATAGTAATTTTTTCAATTAAATATTAGAGAAATTGTATAGAAGATCATGCAAATTTTTAATCAGTAAAATTATCATTTTTCTTCCTTATTCGAAATATATCTTCTTATATTTTTTAGTAAAAAGTAATTAAATATAACTAGAATTGATTGATATTTTCACTTTTGAGATTTAGAGTTCGAATTTTTTTTCCATCATTCACAAATATTGATATGAGTTTATCATCTCTATGTATATAAAAAAAAAAAATAGTTATTCCTATTGTGTAGCACCAAGCCTATTGAAACTCCTAATAAACCAAAAATAACTAGAATAATTAGTATGTTTAATACTTTTTATAGATTTAAATTTGAAACTTTCTCCAATTTTTACAAATAGAAATAACAATAAAATCATTTTTAATTAACTATTTGTATAATTATTTTGTTGTTTGGGTGAATCACATTTTCCTAAATTCCATGCAAAAATAGGCATAAATGTCCCCAAGGAAAAATTGCTGAGCATTTGCTACTAGGAGGAGAAAAATCTTGAATAAATCTTCTCATTGGAAGTGTGATTTCACTTTTATAAAAGTGCAAGAAAATAATTATTGCTGTATAATCCACACATCCGTGCTCTATGTGGTTTCACTTTTGTAAAAATGCAAGAGAATTATTATCCTGTTATGTAACTCACAATCATTGTATTTGTGAAATATCTTTCCCCTAGTACAAACAAAAAATAAAGAAAAATTGCAATATTACTTAGAAATTTTGCAATATTAGAATTACTTATAAAAAGATAAAAATTAAATGATTTTATTGATAAAACTTAATAATTTTCATAAATTCCGCAAATTGTGTTAAATTGGATAATTTCATAAATTTTGTTACCATCGCATTCAGTTCCAATAGGTCATCATCCGATCTAATATACGAATAACAGAAAGTTTGAAACAGAATAGCATAAAAATGAATTCTCAATCGAACTAATTTACTTCCTCAATCTCAACCAAACAAGATAATCAAGATCAATGCAAGCTGAAAATTTCCAGGGCTGTTCATGGGCAAAAACAAACAACACAATAAATTGGATAATTGTGAAGAAATCACCACTTTTCCATATCTTTATAACAATCAACGCGAATAAAAGTACCAACAAAAATATTTAATGGGAAAATTCTTCGTCTGACCCGATTCAAACCTAAACATAAAGCAACCTCATAAGCAAAATAATATTTCCACATATCAAACATACTTGATCGCAAACTACCAAAATAATCCACTCTCAAACAATAGCATTGGCCGCACTAGCAATTCTTGGCCACAAATCAGCACACTCTTTCCCAATGGGGCCAGTAATAGCAGATCCTATAATCACAAAAAACACTGATTCAGATCTATGAGATACAATAAGAAAGCAAGGATGTTAATTCATTACTCATCCAAATTAGAAACAGAACTGGCCTTGTAATCAATGACTCCATATAAATTCAAAGCTATTTAAGCTCTGCAGTCTGCAGGCTTTAAAGAACAAACAGACAAACCATTCAAAATTCAAAACATAATGAAGAACGTTAGATAGTTTAGCTGATTTTAGCTAACAAGAAAAAAAAAGTTGGATTCAAAATGAAACAAGTGAAAGCATCATATGTACTTTCCAAATAAAAGATTAGCAAAAGTAACTAGCTTTCCCTAAGATTGGTTTGGATTAGCTAGCAAATTTATAGTGTCGTATTTCACTAGTATGATCCTGAAATAATAACACAGTACCTTTCATCTCGCCCTTGGGATTGACAATGACACCAGCATTATCTGCAAAATGAATAAGCTAGATTTTAGATACTTCAAACTTTTTTCCACTCTACGATAAGAAACACAACAAAGAAGTCATTGCAAACAAGAATGCTCAATCAAAAATTAATCAGAGCATCATTCTGAGAAAAAGTATGGCAACACATCATCAAGAGGCATAAGTTAGTTGGCTAAAATCATGACCTTACTAAACCAAATCATCAATCATTAGTTATGGGATATGGGGGAAAACAAAGGTCGATCTAAACATTTTTCAGAACAGGATATACAAGTATAGCGAATTAGCAGAAATCAAAAACGAAATTTACCAGGAGACAGGTAGCACAATTCTAAAGAACCAAATCATGCTGTTTAAAACTGGCCATTTTTAAATTTATGCTTCTCATTATAAGTGACTTAAATATTAAATGGCCACTCTATTATCAAAGAAGCAACACGTACGAGAAAGTTAAATTATAAAATAAATAAATAAATAAATAAAGGCGGTAATGGGCAGCGCAATATCCCATATATTATCAAAGAGTACGAATACACCCATAAGTCATAGAACAAAGACAACCAACAAAACGTAGAAAGCTAGAAACGAAATTAGCACAAGTAATGAAAATAACTTGAGTAATCACCATAATTCATCAAACTAAGAAAAGAAATACTGCTTGAAATCGTCAAATAAAATAATTTAGATGCGAATGTGAAGCGAACCTTCAAAGTACATGTAGACACCATCCTTTCTGCGCCAGGGTTTGCGCTGCCTGACAATGACAGCAGGCATAACCTTCTTCCTGAGATCTGGCTTCCCTTTCTTTACGGTGGCCATCACCATGTCTCCGACGCAAGCGGACGGCAAACGGTTGAGGCGTCCTTTGATTCCTTTCACGGAAATTATGTAGAGATTCTTTGCTCCTGTGTTATCGGCGCAGTTCACAGTCGCCGCTACGGGCAGACCCAGCGACATCCTGAACTTGTTCCCAGCAGATCCACCCCTGCCTAAATAAAAATAACCAAAAAAAAATGCAGGGTCAGGAATGAGACCATAGAGTGTCAACTTCTTGTTTGGTATATGAGAAAGTAGAGGGGAAATCAAATGACAAATCAGGATCACCTCGCTTCGACATTTTTGATCGGCTTTGCGCCTCGTCTGTCTCTGGAGGAGAAGAAAAGGAGGTGTCTTCGTATTTACACCGCTGTTTCGATATTTCGACTAGGGTTTTTGGAGATGTTAGCTAGAACGGCATCGTATTCAAATCTAGTAAACGGTACCGTTTAAAGTTCCAAATTCACCAAATTACACTTTTATCCTTTGCCGGGAGCCAAGTGATGAGAAGTTGAGACGGACAGATGACTGGAGAAAGAGTGCAGAGAAGCATGTACTGCAAGGTAAAATTTTTTCGGCTAATTTGAGGTAATATACTAATATATTTTTAAAATTTTAAAAATATATGATTTATTTTTAAAGTTTTAAAAAAATATAATTTATTTTTTATAATTTAATATAATATATTAGTATTTTTTTAGATTTAAAAATTATATTATTTACTCTTTAAAATTTTAATATATTCCACAACTACTCTTTGTAAATTTAATTTAATGGATTAATATCTCATGAATAAAAGAAAATATTTTTTTTTATTAATGTATTATATTTTATTTCAAACTTTAGAGAGCGTATTATATTAAACTATACACCATAAATAAAAATTTTTCCTTCATAAAACGGTACCGTCTACTGTTCCAAATTCGCCATATTTGTTTGCTGTCAGTTTACATTTTTGAAATTTGTGCTAGAAAAAAAAAAGGGAAACAAAATGAAAAATCAACAATATGGTCTATGAGAGATAATTTCCTTTCTATGTACTTTTTTTATTTTTTTGAAAACAACTTTTTTTTTTAATTTTGATATGCTAGATTAACATTTTGTTGTATTTAAAATGAAAGAAATTTGAGCCTTTTTTTTTTTTTATCTGTATAGTAATATAATATCGATTTACAAGTATAAGAAATTATAAATTAGATTTATATGCAAATAAACCTTATCATATATCGAAGCACGTTATAATTAAGAACAGTATTTATGATAATCTTAAGTGTATAAATACGATAATTTTACTTTATTTAATAATAACTGTTGCTAATTTCTTTACAATATTTATATAAGAAACTCGGTGCTTCGCAATTTTCCTATAAGAAAGATGGGGAGAGAGGACACGAAATGAAGCAGTCTCTTTAAGGTGTTCATCAATGATAATAATTATTATCCAGACATAATGCTGAGTTAGGACATTGCAATTAACTGAGAATAGGCAAAGTCAGCTCAAAATCGAAAAATATTACTTATCTCATTTATTTTTTTTTACGGCTTTCTGTCTCATTTGCATTAAAATATTTATACTTAATAATTCCTCTACTCGTGTTGCTCCATCTATTTTAATCCAGATGAGACAAGATGATACAAAATAAATTGAACTATATAGCATTATTAAAACAAAAACTGGCAGCAAGATCACATGATGCTAAGATTTATTTCCGCATTGTATAAAAATAAGACCCGCTAAATAAGCCACTTTAGTACTCCACAAGATTTGATTAACATACAAAATTCCCAGTTTCTTTCGCCCAATACCCTAAAGAGAAATTTGGTTCAAACCAAAAAATAAAATAAATCCAGATATTACAGTTTCATGAAGGCGATAGAAACTAGCTCCCTGGGCTTATCTACAACAGTTAGCTGTTACTTACTGCACGCTAAGCAAAGAGATGACCACCACAAAAAGGTTTGAATCTCATAAACCCCATGTAGCCAGTCATCTTGATGAAGACTTGGACCCTGCACAGAGAAAGATGATCATTAGTGAGAGACTGACCAAAAGAAGCTCCAAGTCAGTTGGGGTATTGATGTTAAACAAAAAAGATTGAGTGAACCTACTACTTGAACGTTTCATGTTCCTGCAGAACTTGCTGCCACATAGGCACCGGAACACCTCCACAGGTTGATCATTGTCATCAAAGTCTATACCATAATCCTAAAAATATACAACAAATGAGTATTAAGAAAAGCACCAGAATAAACCCCCTCTGGGTTGCAATACAAACAAACCAGATAGTGACAGGTGTCCATGACTACTGATAGTGATTCAAGATCATCAAGGTATCAATGACTACAACGAGGAGCTTTTACTTACCCAAGTTAGCTCTTCAAAGGCATTCACTTCTCTTGCTGTGAACAAGGCAAGCTGCGTAATTGAGAACGGAACACAATTATGCACCATCAGTCAGTCAACAGAGAAGATAAGAAGAATTCAAAGTATTGTATTGGATTTGGAACTCATACATGATAGTAATGATTATCATGGCTCTCTATTTTAACGGGGATCTCAATCAAATTTGCATCAAGGCACCTAGCACAAGGAAAAACTTTATCAGGAATGGTTGATTACAGCTGCAAGAAAAGTTATCTTCTCCAAATAGAAGTTAAATTACGCATTTTTCCAGCATAAATTAATCAAGCAAACCATTAAAAAGTCAGAATCTAAAAATAATGAAACCAACTAAAAACTTTGAAAAGAACAAAGAGAAACAAGTACTGCCACATGAAACCAACATGCACAAGCTTTACAGAACTACCTATGATTGATAAACCTAGCAACATTTCCATAGAATGTTGAATCCAAACAAAGAGCTTCTTCATCCTTCAGAGCTCCTTTCAAGCACCAATGAGCATCCAGTAGAACTGAATAAATAGGTCGCTCACTATTAGCATCTCTTGTTCTTTGCATGTTCCTCTCATGCAACTCTTTGCTGGTCAGAATTTCTCCAACATACTCACAGACAAATGCTCCTTTTGGCAGCTTTTCTAGGGTTCTGAGACCCCATCCCTTTCCTTCAGGTGTAAAGAAAACCTGGTTTAAAGATGGTCAGCGACGGCAGCTTCACATCAAAACAACAAAGTGCAATACAAAAGCAAATTTTTGGAGGAACTATCATGTCTTTCTGTGCCCAAATTTTAAACAAACTTGAGCTCGAGATATAAATTACAGGATCATAATTATTATATTAACAGGAAATATGATAACATTTTCCAACTATCCACTCATGAAAAACAGTACAAAAGGGACCATATCCCTACCTGCAATTTGTGCCTTATCCCTCTTTGTACAACACGATTGCCACACCGCTTATGACAAGCACATTTTCTCCAGCATTCTTTAATAAATTTCCTCTTCAAGTGACCCTTGCACGGTTCCAAGATCCCATCATTTTTTGACCTTTCAAGGGGACAAGCTTTACAATAGGACAGGCATTGTTGCTGAGGATCTCGAGTCATAGAGATACAGTCTTCTAAGAAATTTCCTTTAATGAGTCCATCTGATGCGTATGCAAACATGTCCCCAGTTTCACTGGCACAAACACAAACTGTAGTGGAGGATAAACAGTCACCAATACAAGAAGAACAACAATCTTCAGCCTTAATTTGAGAAAGAGTAAATTTGAGAAAAGCTTTTTGAAAAATCAGGTTTCCAGGTATGTAGTTAAAAGATGGAGGCCACTCATTGCTTATTTCATTTGTCCATGAAATCTCAACCATTTCTTCTCCCTTAGTTAAGTCATTGAAGTTGTGGAGAGATCTTAGCTCTGCAGAAGTAAGCTGATGCTGTGGAACAACCACCATACTATGAGATCCATGGACTGTCACTTCCTTTTCTTCATTACTTTCCACAATACCATTCACTCTAGGTTGTATGTCCTCAACGAAGGGCTGCAATTGTCTTGGAATATTTCCAGCATTCAGAGCACTGCAAGCAGCTGATTTCTTCAATACATCAACAGTTGGTGTTACATTCAATAAGCTTCCCTGCGATTCATGAGAGGAATCAGTAGCCAGTTCCAAGAAGCACTCACACATATCTTTCAGCATTTGCATGACAGAGAAGTTAGGATCTAAAATCTTATATGATCGAAGACATTTCTCCTGCATTGATTTCAGAAGTTCGTCTTGACTGGGCATATGAAAATTTGGTCTTCCAAGCATAGAGTTGCAGCTCAAAGAAATCTTCACCTCTCCTAGTGATGAGGATGCAATCTCTAAGTTCGTGGGAGATTCCTCTGGAACGGCTGCCACATCAGAATTGACTCTTTTCTTCACTGCAAGAGGAAGATTGTCATCTTTATCTTCTTCAACTCCATAATGAGGTGCTGGAGCTTCCTGATCGTCTGGCTTTTCCATTGCAATTCTCCTTGCTGAATTATTTTCTATGCTTGATGAATCTGCAAATATTGTAAAACAAAAATAAAAATCAACATACAGAAAAAGCACAAATTGCAGTTTCAAAATTCAATAATTTTACAGAATGCAACAAGAATGATCTGCCTCATTTCAAGTTTCCAGCCTTCAATACTGTGATAGTAACAGATAGAAGTCATGCAGCAACATATAATATATCATTCATAATTTAAACACTACCCATAGAATTACGGATTCCCCTGATAAAATTCATCTACCTGGCCTGATCACTGCAATAGGAGCCTCATAACGAGGTAAGTCATCAGGAAGCATGTCATCAGTAAATGGCTCTTCCTTAGGTATAATTAACGCATGAGAATCAGGCACCTTTTGTTTGGGCATTCGCACAATGGCAGAATCAACTACAGGATCTCTAATTCGCAGTGCTTGAGATGGTCTCTCCACCATAGGTCTCTTCTCTCTAAGAGCAACCTGAGGCTGCATAGGTTCTTTTCCCTTGTACGCATGTCGAACCTGAGGTGATTGTGAATCAGAACTTCTTTCTGTAGCTGCATTAAAGCTTCCATGTGCTCCCACACCAACAGGTAATGCTGGTTGCTTTCCCATGTTTTTAGTATGATTTTGGGGTGAAACAGGCAACATTCTCATGTCGGCCGAACGCTGACAAGAATTTGTGCCCAACACAGTTTCTTCCACTTTAGGTGTTTTTAATGACGTTCCACCAGCCACAGGACTGCAGTTATTAAGATATGAAGAAGCTTGCCCTTCTTGGCTTCTTAATCGCAACCGTTTTAATGGCCGTTCAGGTTCATCATCCACCTCTGCTTCTTCTCCAAAATTTTCGCACTGCCAGTTAAAAACAGTCATATCAAATGACACTAGTAGAAGGTTGGATGGAAGAAACATAAAGTACACAACCACTTACATTAGCATGTTCTTTCTCTTCAGAAACCTAATCAATTAGATTAATATCAAATAGACAAAGTCAGAATTAGAGAAAAAAACAACTTATAAATAATTTGCCAAAAAAAAAAGGAGATTGCACCTTGGAATCATCTTCATCAAATATAGCATCTGCCAGAACCCTATAATTTTCTTCTTCAATAAGTTCCCAATTTTTATCATATAGTTTTAGAAGTTTTTTTAGCACTGGTTTCACTTTATCTTCATGTATGCCAATTGCCTTCATCGCACGAAAGGCATTCCGAACTCTGGGATTGGGTGCCATTCTTGAACAGCAAAAGGGCGTCCTAGAAGCTCCAATACATCAGAAGTACCTACCAATTCCCATATTCACAACATAAGGGAAGATTAACAAGACCAAACCAGGAAAACACACTAGTTCAATCACATAAGATATTAGTTAGATGTCCAATGTAACATGAAATATCTCGCATTGAAGACTATTTTTCTACAGAAAATATTTTCTATAACAATAATTTTTTTTCTTTTAGGACATTAAACTAGGATTCAAATGAAAACCACTTTGCCCATATGTTCTTTTGAAGATTCTTTGCTTTTAGACTATTTAGAATAGAAACTATTACCAGAAGGAGATATCATTTCATGGAAAATGACTTTAACTCCTTTTGAACAAGAAAAATAATTATGTCAGCCACTTTCCTTGCACATTTCAAACACCAAAAACACGGCAAATGTTTGTTTTACCCTGAAAAGAAAAAAAATGAAATTCCCGCCATAAAGCTAGACAATTAACTCCAAAACTGAACAGCATAAACTAATAAAACAACACAGAAAGAATCCAACAATTATGAACCCAAAAAAAAAAAAAAAGCACAAGTTCTTCTCAGAATAAGGAAATAGAAAGCATCAATTCAGCTTAGCTTCTTAAGAACAATTTCAACCAACGATTTTCCACTAAACCCTAAAGAATGACTCATCAAATATGACAAAAATCAAAAGACTGAACTCATTCGAGTAATTGCTAAATAGTCATAACAAAATGCACCCACACACCTAGCCAAACCCAACCCACTGCTTCACCAAAGCTCACTAACTACCAACCAGTCCAGTAAAAGAAGACTTCACCATCAGCATGCATTTTCATCCTCATTTTCTCGGTAGCTAAATGGATAATAAAATAAAATAAAAATAACAATGTACAAAACGACCGAACAAACACGATCCACTTCGTCATTCAAAAAAGAAAAAAAAACCCTAAAATAATCGAAATGCAAAAAACATATGCATAAATCAGTAGTTTATGATAATGAAGAATGATCAATAGATTTCGGCACAAAAGATCAGAGAGAGGTTTTTCAAAAACACGCTTACCGGTAAACTGAATGTGGTATGTCAATATTTTGGGCGAAACCGTCTTGACTTAATCTGACTGTGAAATTTAGGGCACAAAAGTAAAATGCAAAAAAAAAAAAAAAAAAAAAAAGGGTCGCGTCGGGTCGAAGTGAAATTACTAGCTGTGGCCATTATATGAACTGAAGGGACTTTATTCTCTGGTGGCGCGTGAATAATAGGCGCGGATGAGAGAAGGAGCACTGTCTTGTACGAGGGACTGTATTGTAAATATACTTCTCTTTTGATTAGGCCGAGTCTATGCCCAATGACGGCCCAGTGGGTGCTCGTCAATTTCTTCTAACATGTTTCTTTGATAAAATAATTTATGTTTTAGAGATTTATAAATTAATATATTTTCTATGAATCTGATGAAATTGAAAAATTTGCAAAACATAATTAATGATTAATTAAGAAAATTTAAAATGTGTCTTAGTATTATAATTATGTATTCAAAATTAATATTTCATTTGCAAAAGAAACAATACTCTTAAATCATTTATATATCTAAATAGGTGTGAGCATTTTAATAATTTAAATATTAATTTTATCACACCATACCATCAAATAAATAAGAAAAGATTATTAATCCAATCCATATTATACATGAAAAATCTTGAGATTTTGAACTTTAATGATAAGATATATTATTAAATAAAAACATTAGAATCACATAACATATTATAAACTTCAAACATCCAGGGTAAGAGAAAATATAGGATTTTTCAAATACTAATCAGTCGTTTAAATATCACGAAGTTCTACATCATTACACGAGAAACAAAAGCAATACATGGTAACGATTTTTTTTTTTTTCAATCGCGAGAAATTCTTATCCATTTTATGGTACGAGACTAGTTCTACTTGAAATTTAGTTACAGAATTTTAGAATATGTTTAGTGAAGTTTGAACCCAAAACTTTTATAAACAAACTGAACATGTGTTGCAAAGCCACAACCTTCTAGATATCAAATTTACTAATGACTTGATAAATTATCGCTTCAATACTGTTCATGGCATCTCGGAAAATTAAATTTCGTTTCAATAACGAAGATAACTAGGGCACATAAATTCATCTCTAGAATAATTGTTTTTTGCTGAAAACCAAAAGAGCGAAAATTGCATAACTTTGCTTACTAATTTGGATCAGTTAAATTATCCCAAATAAGAATGTCCTGTAGTTTAAGTTTTAAGAATCTAAAATAGTGACCATGATTTTAAATTTGTTCAGTTTAGTTGGCCTTTAAAATAGAGTTTTGAGCTCTAAAATCTTTTTTCTTTATGATCATCATCCTTATGTTCTTATTATCCAGCCTTATTATCAATTCATCTATACTTCTGTACTAGGAAGGGTATTTCCTTCATGTTTCACTGTATCAACATTATGTTTTAAGCGAAGCTTAATCTGTTCACAAGTCACAACAATGAATCAAGAACTTGGGCTAAAGCGAGCTACTAGTGCAGATAAAGAATTAAACCCATGTTTCTATAAACTGCTAGAGCAAATACATCTTCACAATGGCTTCAAATAAAAAGCAAGCATATGGGGTAAAATGTTTCATTAGTACCAAAAGTTTTGTACGTGTATCAAATTCGTACCAAATTTTTATTTTGTTTCAAATTGGTACCAAAACTATGTAGTTGAGTTTCAAATTATGGTATTCAAAACTTTTCCGATTGGCACGTAAGCAAATATGGCATCCACGTAAGCAAATTTGGGATCCACGTCAGTATAAATCAACAGGAAAAATGTTTGGTATCATGATTTAAAACTACCTTCAAAGGATCGGTACCAATTTGACATGAACTTTTAGTACTAATTTAATACACATGTAAAAATTTTGATACCATTAAATCATTTTACCCAAGCACATGTGTGTTTGTATCTATATATCCTCCCAAGGAAGTAACCCACAAATTGCCCAGAAGCAAATCACCATCAGAATCCATTTGGATAGAAAGATTTGAAATCTGAGTATAATTTGAGTTTTTAGTAGAAATATTATTTGAGTTTTTAGTAGAAATATTATAATTTAAGAGTTTGATCTGTAAGAATGATATCAGAAACTATGAATAAACCAGGTCTTGACGTGTGCATTTTAGTTTGCACCTTATGAAAAGCTATTACAAATCCACACTCAAATATATTACAGTCCACATTTGTGAACTTAGCATCCATTTAATAAATCTACCCAACAAATTTATATATATATATATATATATATATATATATATATTATAAACAATAAACTAACTTATTGGCCTCAACTTCCTTCCTTCATCTTAAATGTCCATATATCCAAATGCCAACTTACAGAATATACATTCACTACTTTAACATAATGCATGACTATATATCGTTACTACATAACATCACAAATTTATTTGATGTTTCATTCTTAATTAATGAGCTCGGCCAAAAAAGAAACTGACTTATTGCCATCTTAGTGATTATTAATTTTCCATTAATTGCAATCCCAGCACCAAATGGTCTATAAAGACTAAACCATGCATAAATCCCAAAAGAACAAGCTTCAATGCTATATTCTCAGCTAACTTGCACATTTTCTGCCCATAATACTCACATTTCTAATTCTAACAAAGAAATAAACAAGACATTGTCAAGTGAGCTAACCAGTTTTCCACTCGCTGTTGGCATTTACTGATAGGCTACATTTACATCAGCTCTGTTTTGCTAATGTATCAAATGTTTTACAACTTAATCAATCATAGGTTAATTGAACTTCCTCCCAAGTCAACAACTTTCTGAGGTGAATTTTAAATTACCTACACTCCATGGACAAATGACAAGCTAAAAGCCTCAAGATTTAACACATAGGCAAGAAACTAGAAAATTCACATATACAAATAACAATGAAGCAAGCAACAATATATAATCCATTAATGATTCCACTTTAATCATTGCAAGCTCAACCTAGAAAGAAACAGGGATTAAAACAACAATCAATTATTGCAGCTCAAAATCCCAATCTCTAACAGATATTTCGAATCGCATGAAGAGGATTGATGTATAATCCACAATGAAAGTATCCCTAACCTGACTAAATACTACTTTTGGGGCGGAGCGACGGGCGGGGTTCCAAGGAGGCTCTGCTGCTGGATCTCGAGCTCGTTGAATTGCTGCTCGCGGTCCATCTCGATAATAAGAGGAACCACAAGGATCAAAAAGGTGGTCCCCGCAATCCAGGCGGCCTTGCCAGTGCTGCGGAGGAGCTTCTTGGTGACGGAAACGGCGTCGGAGGCAACTTGCTTGCCTTTAGAGATGATCTCGGACTCAGAAATCTTGGCGAGGATAGTAGGCTCTTCTCGGGGCTTCGCCCCTCGCCTCGCCGGCAGCGAAACTCCGCCTTTTCTGGACTGGGAGGCCATGGATGTTAAACGCAAGGGTTTACAATTTAAACTTTGCTTCCTCGGCTATAGTTAAGACGCAGTGAAGAAGAGTGAAGTGAAGACTGAAGAGCGACAACGAGGATTTTTAGTAAACAGCGTCGTTTTAGTCTAAGGGCTTTGATTCAAAACTAGCCCTGAGCTAATAGGCTGCATTGGACCCAATATGGGCCCAAGATCAAGCCTAGATCTATGAAGAAAGCATAGACAAGTGGCACTTTTCAGTGTCCTCTGGTTACCGTTGCTTTACCGGCTCTCTCGTCAGAATCCTCGCATCGTCCTATAAATAGTGTTCTTCTCCAAGGGATGGCAATTGGACCCGTCTTTGCCGTGCTCTGCTTCGAATGGGATGAATTTTTTTTGTAACTTTTATGTTCCACTCTGATCTTGAAGCTTCTTTTTTTTTTTAATAGTGGAGATGATAGCCCTTATAAATTATTTATATTTCAACAATTGATAGTTTTTTAAAATAATAAATTAAAAATAAAACACCCATTTAAAAGTAGAAAAAATTATTTTAAAAAGTATATAATTAACTAATTAATTAAAATAATAAAAATAAAATAAAATTTAATAAAATCGAGGATTAGAGATTTTCGTTCTCATCGAGGTCGGAGATAGATATCCATAAATTTTTTTCAACAGGAAATATAGTGGGAATGAAAATATGATAAACATTTTCAGGACAGAGACGGATAACTCTACCCAGAACCCGTCCATTGTCATGCTCATGCTAATGCATATATAAGAATAAGACTCAAGAACAATAAAGATATTTGAATTTCAAAACAACAAACCTCAAAAACAAAAAGTGTGTGAGCTTTTTATTCCTTGAATGCTTGATTTCTTTAGTTCTTCCGATTAACTAACTTGGGTGCATTTTTAAAGTGTATCCAAGAGCCAATGTGAGAAAATAAGAAGAGTATGATGAATTTTCTCGTCCAAACAAAGTTAGTCAATCTCTATATGTGGAAGGTACACATTCCAGTAGAAAAATTTTAGCCCATTCAAGCAAAAACAATTCAGTTCTCATTATTTGCTCTTCTTATTGCGTAAAAGGAAAACCACACTGATTCACTGTCGGAATCGTCGCTAAAACATAACTAGTTTATGCTTCTAAAGGTTATAACTATTTATTTTTTATGCTTCTAAAGGTTATAACTATTTATTTTTTGAATAAAAACTGAGCAATACCATTACTGAGAATCAAAGTCTAATACACCAAGAAGGAAAGATCAGGGCATAACCCAGCTAGGACTAACACGTGAGCTACCTAGTTAGCTGATCTATACACAAAAGCAAAGTGACAAGATTCAAATTCTTGTGCATGAGCTTTGCAATCATTAGTTAATAAACCAAAATAAGCAGGAAACACACTGCTCCCATTTAAAGAGCTGACCAACAATTGAGAATCAGATTCTAAGTGGACTTGTTGATGGCCTCTATCACGTACCCATTTGAGGGCTTCTAGAGGACAGACTCCAAATCGATCTAGTGAAGGAGCAACCCAATAATAAGTGGAAATCTGACTCAGCATCTCCATTGTAGAAAGAACAATAGGAAATAACATCAATTATATGACTTCTCAAAGCAATAAATGTTAGGAGACAACTAGATAAGTGGTATTGGTTATAGTTTTGCTAGATTTTTTTGTTGTTTAATTTTCTTGTTTTATATGATTTTTGGATAGATTTTATATTTAATTATGCTTTTAATGTTTTTAAGTCTTGATGATGGAAAGAATCATAAGCTGCATGTTTGATGCTTAATTTGAGATACAAAAATGTTTTGGCGGCCAATGGAGACCATTGGAGTTGTTTGAAGAAGAAAAAGGATGATTGCAATCTCGTGATAGCCATCGCGAGCTCATTATAAAATACAGGCAGCAAGCTACTATTGTGGGTGCGACGCTTGGGCAAGAAAAGACAGTAGTAATTCATTGATCCCTCGCAATGCCCGTCACGTGCTCATGACACTTGGAACACTGCAGAATCATTCACATCTGTCCAATTTCGAATTTAATTAATTCTTTTGGAGTCTTTCACTCTTATAAAAAGGAAAATAACATAGAAGTTAAACTTAGGTTAAAACTCAAAAATTAACAATTTACTTCATCTATTTCTCTTATATTAGAGGTAGCGAATTTGCGAGTTTTCTTGGATTCATTTTTTTCTCTCCATCTACACACACAAGAGATTTCTTGGTAGGTAATTCATTCTCCAGTAGATCTATCGATAGTAGAAGATTATTTTTGCTTTTGAGAGTTTATTGGACTTGGGCTTGAAAGCATGGAAACCATCATCCTCTAATTTCCAGATTTGGTGATTCAACGAAGCATTATAACCTTTTTTCTTCTTAATTCTTGCTGTAATTTTAGTTTGACTATGGATATTACATTGATTTATTTAATATTCATGTTATGCTACATTCTTTTCGTGTACTTGGTTAACAACCACAATTTTGTAATAAATTTTCATTATTTTATCTAATGAATTATCATTTCTATTTCAATTCAATTGTACCTTATTAATTTATTGTTTAATAATTGATTGACCACCAATGAATTAGGAATAAACATGTTAAGATTTGATTATTAGACACATTATCTTTAATACAATCTAAAAATTAAATTGGACATTAGTTAATTCATTGTATTGATTAACTAATGCATAAGGTGATCGCTAAGAAATATTAATTCTATGAATTTAATACTTGGGAGGGAGATATGAAATTGGAGGAGCGAAACCGAGTATCTGCTTCATCGGTTGAATTTATTCATTAATTTAATTTGCAATTTAATTTATAGTTTAATTAATTTAGTTCTTAATAAAAATCAAATCAAACGGATTAGTATATTTATGTTACATTTCGTGTTCGTTGGTAATTAATCGAATTAAAGATTTAAACTAGTAATTTTTTGTGAGATTGACTCAAGAAAGATACTTACCATTTTATGATTGGCTCATGCATTTGTAGAGAAAAAACCTTGAGTTTATATCAATAAGGCACAACACATTAAGTTTTTAACCTTAGCCAGAATGTGAAGTTTCCGTACTTGCTGCCATTGACAATTAACTTGATGAATAAGTCGAGGCAATGATGTACCTGAGAGTTATATGTAATCGCTTTTGAGAGAATAAATTTCATTCTTATCCACCAACAAGAGAACTGTAATGCTCGTAAATTAGGATTTAGCAGTTTACACAGATGGTAGAGACATAAGAAAACGAAATTTAAAGTTTATGGGTAAATTGAAAGAGGAATCAAAGTATTAAGAAAATTAAGAAAATTCAATTAGGAACTAAAATGATATAAATTGAAAGTTTATGGGTAAAGTGAAAGAGGAATCAAAGTAATCAATTTGTATAAAAAAGAAATTTATAATATTATAATGTATATATATTAAAAAAAAAAAAAGAAAAAGAAATGTTAGCAGATTTGGGGTGCACGCCTAGGAACACAGGTGTGTTGTTTGTCTCTTGGCCCAAAGTTCAATTGAACTTATATTTATACAGATACAAATGCCTATACGACACGGATGCTCTTTTTTTCCCTTTTATATCGACCCCTATTGTGCACAGAACCCTAGGAGAAAACTCAAATCTCTCCCTGCCGCCCTCTCCACTCTGCCTTTCTCGATTTTCTAGGCCCACTTTAACACACAGAAAGAATCTTAACACCATTATTATTTGATTCCAGTTCTCTTGCCTTCAGGTACGCAGTAGGTAAATTCCTGTTTCACTGATTGGATTTTTAGGTACAGATTAGGATTTTTCTTTGAGTAATTCTAGAACAGAAAATTTATTTTAATTCATGGCTGTCAATATTCGTTCTATTGGAAAATAATGCTGGTGGAGACAATTTCCACACTGAAAGTGAGTGTTACAGACGGATTTTAGGCTCTAAAATTAAAATATGTATATATACTCATTTTTATTTGACTAATTTGTTTTCTATTGCATAATTTTTTTTTTTTTGTGAACTGTAAATTTATTTTCTCATGAATCTGTAATAGATAATTTTTATGGAAAACGCATGGAAGTAGAGTTACTGTGTGGTTAAAGAAATTAGAATTTTATTGAATATTTTAGTATGGATTAAATGGTGATATTATTTTGAGCATAATTATTTGATTCTATATTAATTAAATTTGAGATTGGAATTATAAAGAACACTGGGAATAATATCAATCTGTCTATAAATTATTGGATTGTTGGAAATAAATTATTAGGATGATTTTAGGATTAATTATGGCTTAATAACACTGAAAATTGGGACTAATATTGAAAGAAATTCAGAAAAAAAAAAATGAGACAAAAAATAAAAGGACCAAATTGGATAAGGATTAAAATGAAATTTTGACAATAACACAGGCGTGTGGCACGCCTACATGTTGTTAATATATATATATATATATATATATAGTTATTTATTTATTTATTCATTATACATAATTATTTTGATGTGTTTTTCATATCAAACCTGAAATAAATGTGATATGTGATTTTTTTAAGTATTATGTCTTGGAGAAATTAAAGTGAGATGAATGAATATAATTTATGATTAAATGTCTATGTTTGTCATGAACAAATGAATGAAATTCTTGTATAATAATAGCATATACTTTTGGCATTTATAGACCTGATTATTGATAAAGTTGAAAGTGTACAAGGATAATTAAGTACATGAAATGTTATGTTGATACGAATCAAGGCTTGTATATTATTTTATTGCAATGGCTTATGTGATTATTATATGTGAATGCATGGTACGATCATTCATGATGTTAAAAAGTTACTTGGGCCATATGACGGAAAAGGAAAGATGGAAAAGACAAATGTATCCGTTACTCGTACTAGGACTATTGTTAAGATAGGTGACATGCCATTTTGGATTATATACGGTACCATATATTATTTTACATTATGTATGTTTTGGATAAGGGGTTTAAGTTCTTGGAGTGCTCTTGACCCTCTTAATACTAGCAATACTTTTATTTATTTTTGTTAAGGGGCTTAAGCTTGGAGACTTGACCAGTGTCACGGTCACATTAAATGATATGAGAATAAGTTGATTTAAGCTCAGATAGTGCATCTATTCATAATTCATATCATGTTTAGTCCATATATCGAGTAGTTATGCAAATAAATGAAAAGTCAAAGGCAAATATGGAAGGTTATACGATCATTAAGTTATGAAAATAAAGTTTCCGCCTACCAAGTACACATCCTTTATTCCTTGTTACATAAATGGTTGAAATGAATATATATATATATATATATATAATGCATGTCTGTGAAGTATATGATATTGAATTAAATTCTATGATTGTATATGATATTGTATGACTGTGTATTTTATGGTATTTCATTCAATGCCGTGTTTTGTATAATTGCATGTTAGAATAATTATGATCATATGTACCACTAAGCTTTCAGTAGCTTTGCGTTTGAGTTTTTCTGCATGCATATTTAGAGTCATAAAATAAGTTGGCTGAAAATAATGCCCAACTGGTAAAGCAGATCCAAATCAAAGTCGGTTACACTCATGCATTTATTTTGTTTTTAATATCTTCATTCATTAATGGGTAGTTTCAAATATTTAACAAGAGTTAAATTCTTACGTATTTATTGGTTCATTTTAAGAATGTAATAATTGGGTGTGTGTAGCGCTAGTTTTGGATTTACAGTCCTTTATTAAGGCTGATTGAATTATTCAAATGTATGATATATATATTTGGTTTTATATATAGAGTTAATTCAGTTTAATAAATGGATATGATAGTATGACATAATTAATATTATGAAATTACAGAATAGATAAGAATGAACAGATATTTTGTGGATATCATTATCTTGTATAGTAGAATAAATCCACTATATGGAGGGTGTTACAAGAAACATCCATCTTGAGTCAACCTTGTACTGAGTGGAATTAGTTTGATCAATTCAACGTCTCTTGGGGCAAACTAAATCCTACAGAATATCCTGTTCCCAACCAGCCATAGGTCCTAACCTGAGAGAATCAACAGTTGTAGACTTAAGACTCGACAGACATGGAGAGACAATAAAAGGATTTTCTCTATCTGGAAGCCATGGATCTTCTCAGATATTTATCCCATTCCCTGAACCAACTTTATATCTAGTCCCTCCATAAATCAAATGTAAAGCTGGGTGAATACTACTCCAAGTATAACTAGGATTGTGGCCTTTTTTTTCGCATTGAAGAATGTGGATTTTGGGAAGTACTTAGTTTGAGGGTAAATTTCATAAACGGTATCTCAATTATATAAATTGTAACAATTCAGCATCTTAAATATTATTTGTAATATAAAATTATCTCAACTTTTATTTTATAATTAAAATAATTTTAAAAAAAAATTGAATTGTTACAATTTACATAATTGAAATACCGTTGGTGAAATTTATCCTTTAATTTGAAGAACCGAGCCATCCACAAATTAAGATTAGAAAGAATATGCCAGCTTTGCTTGGCAACCATAGCTAGATTGAAATCATTAAGTCTTTTAAAGCTAAGACCATGATTATCGATTTGTAAGTGGGATTGTAATATCCTACTTGACACTTGCAAGATCAATTGTATAAATAGAGAGGCTACTTTCAACCTTAGAAATAGAAAAAAGACAATTTCAAATGATTAAAATATTCTTATGGGTTCCACGTGTATTATTTAACATTAATTTGATGAATTTAATTTCATAATATAATATATAAAATTAAGTTAATATAATTAATTATATTTAATAATATAATTATTATAAAGCTAAAGTTAATTAATTAGAAAAATTAATA